>JAPPVO010000016.1:94734653-94952624 GCA_030407325.1 Camellia japonica
CCACCTAAATATTTTATTTTGGGGGAATTTACACTACAACAAAAACCACATTTTATAGCATTCGATGAATGCTATGAAAAGTAAGCAATAGCATTTGTTGGAATGCTATGTTTGCCCATGTTATTAAAAGTGTATCATTTTTAATAACATTTATCGAATGTTATCGTTGAACGCTATCGTAAATATATCATAACAATTTTTGAATGCTATGAAATAGTTAAAAGTTACTAAAAATACCAAAGGATAACATTTTGTTAATGCTATGAAATTGTTTTAATAACAATCTAGTAATGTTATAATTTACCATATCATAACTAACTAAGAATGTTATAATAAAGCATGCCAACAAACTTTTTGATAACATTTTTTTAATGCTACAAACACCTCATTATGATAGCAATTTTAAATGCTATCATATAGTATTTATAAATATAATAAAAATCCATTCCAACACCAATATTGGAAACCTAAATCCTGTAAATGCAACAAACACATTTTCATCCATCACATACAAAACAATATCATCATTGAAAAATAATTCATCACCACAAATTTCAAGAAATAATAAAATTGTCATAACATTGTCTTAATAAAGTACCAAAACACAATCTCTCACTACGTTCAGAAAAATAAAAACAAAAACTTAAAGTCATAATGTCGGTATGTACAAGACATAATAACACATTCAAATTCCTTTTCTACACCCACAAACTTCCAAGCTGACTTCTATTGGTTCCATCTTCTTTCCAAACCTAATAACTGTAAAACAATAATCAACACATCACAGTAAGTATAATCAGTTTAAAAATAGAGTGATATCAGTAAAAAGGAAAAATAAAAATAAAATTACATCAATAAACAACGTATTTATACCTAATGCTTATATCTCTACTCTCTTTTCTTTTCAAAAGCATGTAAGGAAATACAAAGTGACACAGTAAATGCAAAGGAGAATTGCCATTAAGATTTTTTTTTTTTAATTTTAAAAATGATTGTTTTTTTTTTTATCAGGAAAAAAAGGAATTTTATTGACGAAATTAACATACAGAAACCATGACAATACATCAATAAAGGGAGGCAGAGCAAAAAGCATCATAGCATTACTTCTTAATCCCAACTAAGTTGGCACTAAGAAGAACACCTAATCATATGCTAGCTCAAGCCAAAAAGTTGGTGAGGGACCAACAAACAAAGAAACAAAAATTAAAAAAAAAGAAAAGAAAAGAACTTGGCCCAAAAAAAGCAAACCAACTAACGAAAAGTTGAAGTATTTACTAACATAAACATGTTGCTGTGCATAATTTGTTGATCACGTATGCTTTAGCTGCTCACAAATGCTTTACCTACTTTTGTTGGTTTGTCAGTAGAGGCATAACTTGTCACCTTGCCACACATATTTTGGATTATACATGCTTAACACAGAAGTCATATACCATTTGCTAGAATGCTTATCTAAAGGATAAAAATACTATTGACATTGGTCTTTAAAGGCTAATGGCTCACTTGGCTACATATGTATGCCACCATAACCTGTTAAAAGTATGCGAAGTTGTATTGCTTCCATTATTCCTGCAAATGATTGGATTAACTTTTGAACTTTGGTTCTACTACTGTCACCGTCATATCATAACTGGTTTGCATATACCAATAGTGTCATTCAGTTCCTTGATATGTACTAATCACTTACTTCATGTAAAGTACGCCGAAGCTGTATGGCATTCCGTCCATTTAATTGCAGATTTTTCATGGTATAACTAAGGTCATTTGTACACTGTAAAGATAAGTTTCATGGTATATAGATCTCTAGTGGCAACCAAATCAATCAGCACCAACAGCAACAAAACAAGCAGCAAATTAAAAAGCCACTAGGACAAAAACAAGCAGCAGTAGCAACCAAATCAGATGCAACCCAATCCACTAGCAACAACCAAATCAGATGCTAGGTAAAAAGAACACCCAATCCACTAGCAGCAGCAACCAAATCAAATGCTAGGTACAAATCATTCATCTCCTACGACCCTAAGCAAAACCCAAATCAGATGCTTGAGATTATAATTGTGGGGTATTGTTTTTTTGCTACATCTTCATCATCTTGGTTAACATAATGATGTATTTGTCTTTAAAGCCAAAATGATCTTGTTTTATGGGCATTGCTTCAATTACCTTGCCTTTATATGGGCTCAAGATGCACTGCCATCCTCCTGAAACCCAGTGGCTGTTACATGCAAGGATGGACCATAGAAGAGATAGTGAGGGGCCATGACCCCTCTGCTCACTTTGTATTGTCTTTATCTCTTAATAAAGTGTACTTCTATTGCATTACAAGGATTCCGGTTTAGATCCGACCCGTCTATTCAAAAAAAAAAAACATTTCTAGATTCTCTACAAATACATTTCTCCAGGTGGAATAAATAAAAACGAATATAATAAGATTTAAATTGTTCATGAAGAGTAATTTTTTTAATCTTTTAAAAAATTACCAACCTGTAGAAGCGATCACTGCCCCATAACAACTTTGTCAGCTGGCCATGCAACTGTAGTACCCACAGCGTCTTCGATGTAAGTCATGTCAGCAGTAGGCCTCCATAAATATGCTCCAACTTCTCTTGCGAGATCCACCCATACTCTCATGGCATTAGGTCCAATAGGAATGTGATGGACAAGCTGTTTCGGATCACTTGAAGACCAACGCCCTTCAGCAACTACTTCCCCTGACCCCATCCAATCCAGCAACTTGCATTTCTTGTTGGGGGTGTTAGTGTTCTGACATTTTAGTAACAAGGCAATGACAAACAAGAGAAATTGTCACTCATATATGGTTGTTAGCTCCCCTCTTTCTCTATATATATACACTATGTTAATATGTAAACCCTCCAATTTGGTGATTACTATTGAAACTTTCTTATGTTTTTCCTCTTCAATTCTTCAAATTTTTTTCCTAGCAAATAAATCAGGAAAGCATTGTTGTAGTACATATATTTTACTTAGCTTTGTCTCAAAAGCATATCTTCTACTTTCAAAGTTACAATTCGTTGTATATGTCATTGCATTTGCGTGTTTCTTTAACTCATTACTATTCTTGTTAGATGGATACTTAAGTGGTAATCTAAAGTTGATCTCTAAAGATAAATATACTCATAGAATGGAAATGTATGTGTGTGTGCTTGTGCGCACACTACTTTCATGAAAAATGGAATGCAAGTAATATTTTTTACCGAGGGAGAAACTATAGGTCTTGTTGATCCTTCCTCGCTTGCTTGATTCTGACACCAAAAAATGAAAGACAATAATGTAATTATGTTAAAAAGTTTGAAACCTATATCAGTAAATTTAATAAATGCGTAAAACTACTTGCCTCATTTTTCATTAGATGACTAACTATGCTCTCCAAATGTGCCACTCTTTCTTTCAATTGACTAGCTTCTTCTTTTTCTTGAGTTTTATAACTATCCCTTTGTGAGAGTACACATAATTTAGTAAGAGTAACTCCTTTGCCAAGCCCTCTTATTCGCCCGCGATTCTCACGACCAAGTATTTTTGAAAGAGCGTCGTCTTTTACCTTAAGAACAGATGATGATACTGGATCATCAAGTTCAACTTCTTTCAATTTATCCTGAAAAAATAATAATATTATTATTATGTCTTAGTAGATAAGGATGACCAATGAGTATCAAGATCTATTATAAAAAAAATAAAAAATAAAAAATTATTGAATAGAGAAATGTTCTTACAATAGTTTCAGCAACAGTTGTGTTTATGGGTTCACCACTCTTTTGGTATGTGCTTGAATCCAGACAGGAACTCTAGACAGAGATGAGGAGGTTGCACCCTTGTTTTTCTGGGGGGGGAAAAAAATAAAAAGAAGATTCATACTATAGAAAAAATACAAACAGAACTAAATAAAATTTATAATAAAATTTGATGTTACCATGTCCTCAGTCAACCGTGCATATCCCTTGCGACTGCATGTATGTGGGAGTTGCTTCCTTCTAATTGTTTTGAATTTCTCACTTTTAGCCTAAAGCAATTAATCAATTTCAGTATTTTTTTTTTTTTGGGTCAACGAAAACATTCTATTTTATTGAAAGTTTTTTTTTTTTTTTTGATCGGCAAAAGAAAACTTTATTGATGAAACACGTACAGGGTGCAATGGAAAACATCAATAAAGAGGAGCTAAAAGCTTGAAGAAGCTCAAACCTCCTAGTTGGTGAGAGACCAACAACAGAGAAAGCCAAAAAAGAAACAAAAAACAAAGCTAAACAGAACAACACATAACACTGCAGCAAAGCATACTGCACTAAAAACACAGCTAAAAATAAGCATCAAAATGCTGCAGCAAAGCAGAACAAAACCGAAGCAGTTGAGGGGAAGTCCAGAACACTGCACTGTAGCAAAAAAAGCAACCATAACACTGCACTGGAGCTACCAAAAATAGCAACCGAAACACTGCACTGTAGCAAGAATAGCAACCAAGAGTAGCAACCAAAAATTAACACTGCACTGCACTCTAGCAACCAAGAATATCAACCAAAACACTAGAGACAGATCAGGGAAGTCCAAAACAGTGGAGGCAGATCAAACAAACACCCAGGTAGACAGACTTCAACAGCAGACAGATTACAGCCCTGAGCAATGCAGATTACAACAATGAGGCAGTGTAGGCAGCAGCAAAAAGCAATGCAGATTACAACAAAACACAACATTATAGTAAAATAGACAATCATGTTTAATGGAATAGCAACATGCTCCCTAACAAAGATCAAACAACAATGATGATTAGTGATCCCCTTGCAACCAAACAGGACAAAAAGATGGAGAAACATAGCACCAAAAGGATGATACGTTGAAATTGAATAACAACTTTAGCTTTGCATGTACAAAAACACAGATCGTTAGTTACTGGGGTATCTCCAAAATAGGAAGCACCCAAACAATAAAATGAAAAATCCAAAAATGGAATTTTCTAACAGCTTGATGCATAATTAGAACAACTATAATATCTGTTTTTCAAATTTTCCCCATTCAGCAAAGTGGTACTTTGTTAACTTTTTCATCTATGCAACTGTCTACATTCTAATTATGCACAAGTATAGGAGTTCCATAATAGCATTGATACGAATACAATTTGCCTTTATAAAATAGTATTGACAACTTCAGAAGTTTCTTACCTTAAACTTTTCACTTGTCTTTTCCTTCAAGAAATCCTTCCACTCATGAATTGATTTGATGTTATCAGGTCGTAGTTTAAGCCTTTCTTCTTCGTTTGATGCTTTCCTTATTTTGGTAACTAATCTTGATTTGGAGGCCCTCCAAAGATCATCCATTGACATAAATATATGATCTTTTTGCCACTCTTCATCTACCTTAAATCTTACCTGCAAGTTGAATTACCATAAATGTTATGATTATTTTATGTTCAAAGCAAAGATATTTAAGTTTGGTATACTACACCTGAATAGATTTCCATAAGACTTCTCCCATCCCCGAAGGAAGTTTCCTCCAATCAGGAAGTGTTACAGGTACAATCTCTCGAACAAGAGCTCCTAAGAAGGAGGATAATTTGACCGATCCATCACCAATTGGTTGACCCAAGTCATTGTATGCTATTTCAATTCGACTTCCGCCATCCACTGCAATTGTTTTCAATTTGGTTGGGCCCCTTTTTCGTTTAAGACTTTGTGAACCCTCTGTAGGAACTGCAGCTGTTTCTAGGGAATCTTGAGGCAAGAGGTTGGATGGTCCTTCAAGAGAGACTTCACTTGATGTCTGCCTGGGACGTAACCTCTCCTTACAACTAGCAACCATGGTAGCCAACCTATTCAACAAAATAATAACATAGCATCAAATTCCAAACTTAGTTAGAGAAATGAATTGAAATAAAGAAAGTATCTTGAAACAAGAATTGAGTTGTATACCTTATAAATACATAAAGGCTACAAAAGTGATAGAAATGACCAAGCAAAAAAAACCTGTACATACCATCATTTCCCAAAAAGTTTTAAATAAAAACTTGTAAAGTGCAATATTATACATTCATCATAAGTTAAAACTCTTTTATCTTGTTTCAAACCACCATAAATAATTCTGAAACAAATTTAGAATGTAAACTAGTGCTTTAAAAAGAAATTTCAAAATAACATTATAAACTCAAAAAGACTTGAGATAAAAACTACAATCTTTTCAAGAGTACCACACAAATCACACCAATATGCCCTCACAATCTTCTCTCACAAAACTGCCTTCGTCATTATCATCATCAATGTTCAAATCAAGTGATGAAACGTGTTGTGGCCTGGAAGACATATCCTCATTCTCATCATACATTTCCAACTCATAATAACCTCTTGGCGGTGCCTTTAGTAAAACATACCAATTAGATGAATCAGTTTCTCTCGAATAAAACACTTGTTTTGCTTGTGAGGCCAATATAAAAGGCTCCCTCTCATATTGGTTCTCACCTTGGGGTAGATTAACAAGTGTAAAACCATCTTCAAATCTCACACCATGTCCAATATTTGCCCAATCACACTTGAATATTGGAAGTTGAAATGTATGGTAATCTAATAAAATTATATCTCTAATCACACCATAATATGCAACGACATCAATAACTTGTGAAGTGTCCTTTGCACTTGCTCTGCACATGGTGCTAGCTTCAATAGAAACACCACTATTTTGAGTTGACTTCTCTGCTTCCTTTGTGTGGAATCGCTGCCCATTAATTATATATCCATTATAGGACATTGCATTGTTTCTAGGACCATATGCAAGCCATTTTAGTTTGTCCACCTCATTATTGTCCAACTCATTAGTTGATGGCGTATGAAACTGAATCTGTTAAAAAGTAAGGAAATAAATTCATATGTTATGTTATTATATTCTTCTAGACAAACAGATTTGAAATAACATGTAACCTTTTCCTTTAACCATGCTGCGAAATTTTCAGCATGTCGCTTCAAAAGTAAGCTTTTATTTTTTGAAGACCAAGGCTCCTGTTTGATTGCTTTAAGTCCTCTAAATGCATCCTGATTGAAACCAAAATATGTAAGTGGTTTATAATTGATATCAGGTACCTAGTAAATTATGCATTGGAAATTCTATCATACTTACTCCAAATAGGGTTCCACTATGGCTGTATTGAACAACACGCAACGATGTGCAGTTTCCAACAATTCATCACTCAATGTGATTGATGTTCCACCTGAAATTGGACGACCTTCAAGAATCACATCATTATCAAAATCTTGATTGCGGCCTACTTGATAATCTACTTCAAAATTTAGATATTCTGTTGTGTTTTTAATTTGTTTTTAATTTGGAAATTCTTTTATCAAATGTCAAATATTGATATTTGATATTTTGTGTGGAGAATATAAGGTTTAATTTTGTCATTTTTTTAAAATCAAATTAAATAATTTTTGAATAAAAAAAATAGTAATTAAATAGTTTGACAATGCATGATTTTTTTATATGTATTTATTATTGGTATTTGACAAGTTACTTCATAATCTTTTGATTATATGACGATCCCGCGACGTATAATATTTTACATTTAATTAATTCTTATTCTAATTTAATTGTGGAATTCTCAATAGGTGAAATTGACGATTGAATTATTTTAATTTCGAGTGTCAAATCATATGAGAGTTTAATTAAATATCCGATTTAGTTTAGTAAATTTAAAATTTTATTAATTGGGTCCGAATTAAAATTGATTAAGTTATAAAAAGAAAACAAAATAAATAAATAAAACAAAAAACGGAGCAAGTGGCACGTGGTGTGGTGAGTCACCAAATTAGATAAGTATGAAATTATGATGATAAATTTGAAGGAGCCACGTGTTGAGCTGTGGGTTGGGGCTCACGATTTTCCTTACTATTTATAGAGAGGAGATGTCAAGGAAGGAAAGAAAAAAACAAAAAACAAAACAAAGAAAGGGGAAGGAAATATGGGTGAGGGAAAAAAATAATTAAGAAGTAAAGAAGGTACTTGAAAGATGGAAAAAAAAAGAGTGAGGAATTAATTTTAAGATATGTTATATTATACCTTGAGTTATCATAATGAGAGGGGAGATTTGCGCCGTTAGAACGGCCGAGCTGAGATAGCGCGGGTCGTGACAAACTTCACGGGGTCGTGCTGTCCCCTCAACTATGACGGCCGGTGGATCTATTTTGCTCGGTTGAGAAGATCGGTTGTCCAGGCGTGACCTAAGTCTGGCCGAGCTGTGCTAGGCATTCGGCAGAGCACGCGGTCAAGTGACGAGACCGGGCGATAGGTAGCACGGGCCGAACTATGGATGAAGTAAGGAATGGCTCGTGTCTGACCGGCTAACCGAGATGGGCAGATTCCTGGTAACCTCGGATGAAGGTAGAGCGGACGGAGGCCGGCGTGCCTCACAACCGGTTAGCCTGGTAAACCGGACAATACCAGCCCGGCCGTGAGCATCATCCCTTTGTCCCTTTGCCAAGGGACAGGTCGGCGATATACTGCTCGGTGGTGTGCATGTGATGGTAATTCTACACTAGTGATAGGCCGGTCGTGGTGCTCCGGTTAAGTGTGCCACCTGGGCCAATGGCGTGGGGAGAGGATATCTGCTCCACGCACGCCTCAATACCGTTAGACAGTTCTGTGTGTACTGAATGGAGGACAAAACCTTTACACGCGTCAGGTGGTGAGGGGCGAGCACTGCCACCTGTCTAGGGAAGGACAGCAGAGGTAGTGCGCGCACAATCTTGGGGGCTGCATGGCCAGCCTAGAAATGGCGGAGGAAGGTGAGCGAGAGAGGTATGCAACTTCTTCTCCAACCAGAATTCTCTCTCTGTTAATCTCCTTTTTCTTCCTCAAGTGGCCTGACTTGATCGTCGGAGGGTGTATCCGGCACGCCACCACCGGGCAGCTCACCGTCTCTGTGTTGCAGGGATAGACGCCGTCACGAAAAGCTTGACGTCCAAGGAGTACGGAAGGCATAGAATATTTCACCCCCGTACAATTGGCGCCGTCTGTGGGAAATCTTTGATACTCAACCCTTGTTCTTTAAGCTTCTTCAACCATTTTCATGGCTAACAACGACGAAGCCCCGCTGTCCGTCGTCAATGGTGTCATACCTGAGTATGTCCGCAGGAAAGAAGGCCTCCCGAATGTTTCGGCCATGGCGGACCTAGAGACTTCTTCGCGAGGTGCGCGAGACAAACGCGAGAGGAGTACTAATCGCTCGCGGAGCCCAGAAGGACGCCGACGCCGGGGGGAGTCCCATGCGCAGTGCCTGGAGCATAAACTCAAAGACCAAGACGCCCTCATTCGTAAGATGGCGGCGGAGATGGACCTGCTGAAACGCCAGATTAAGGGGAAGGGTGTAGCTAGAGAGGGCAACCTCAGTGAGCGCACCCCGTCCCCTCGCTGTAACAGTCGCCGCCGGGAGAGGACTCACTCTGTCTCCATCACCAGGAACTATGGGGTTGGAGATTCCGACCGAAGAGAGGACAGATCCCTTACTCGCGACAACACTTACCACCCCTCACGCCAGTCGACGATGTCGCGATACTCTTTCTCCGCACGTTCCAGAGACTTGAGGGATGTATTAGAGGAGAGAGCGCGCCGTCGGGAGTCGCAGAGAGTGCCGACATTGCAGAGGCTGAGCGCTCCTGTTCGTTGTAGTGAAGAAGTGGCGATGCCAACTCCCGGAGTGATGGCCCCTGCGCTGGTGGACAAAGAGCTGGCGAGACTTACTGCCACGCCGCTGTCTCCAGAAATTGAGAGCACCCCACTCCCTGTCGGATTCCACCAGCCAAAGTTCACTTTGTACGACGGCAAAACAGATCCGAACATGCACGTCAGTCATTACCGGCAAGTAATGGCTGGCCACCGGCACAACGACGCCCTGATGTGCCTCATATTCCCAGCAAGCTTGGGGGAGCTGGGTTTGAAGTGGTTCGAAAGGCTCCCGGAGGGGAGTATTGAGGGGTGGCAGCAACTAGCGGAAGCCTTCATCACCAGATTCAAGACCAACACTCGAACACCGAAGGAGGTCGACCATCTCCTGGGCGTCAAGATGGAGTCTGGATGTTCGTTAAAGGCATACAATGCGAAGTACTGGGAAACTTACAACGAGATCCTCGACTGCCCTACCAATCTGGCGATCACCCAGTACAAAAGGGGTCTCCCAGTCGGACATAGGCTGCGAGATTCGCTCACAATGCATCAGCCCACAACCATGGAATCTTTGATGCAGCAGATTAATGAGCATATTCGCGTAGAGGATGATGCCGCCTCCGCGACCGAGAAGGTTAATCCGGTTGCGGCGGACAGAAGGGTCGCGGAGAAAGTTCACTCGGTTGGGCAAGAGGATAACCGCCCAAACGACCGGTCAAAAGATCAACGCCGCGGTCCCAACCGTGATGACAGAAACAAGGGCCACAGAAATGACCGAGCTGACGCTCCTCGTGATGCAGCGGAGGACGCCAAGAGAAAATTGAAGGCGCGGACTGGAATTACCACAGTCTTCAAAATCCCTATCTACCGCATTTTGAGCGAAATTCAAGGTGAGCCTTTTGTCCGCTGGCCGGCCAAGTTGGGGAGTGCGCAAAGAGGCTTCAATTCAAAATATCACTGCACCTTCCATGAAGAACGGGGGCACCGAACAGAGGACTGCTTGCCGCTCAAACAACACTTGGAGGAGTTGGTGGCGGCTGGACATCTTGACCAATACATAGATGGGGGAATGAAGGCCGCACCAACAGGTCAAACTGAGCCAAACGGTCTAGCCGCCCTGGATGCGGCACCACAAGGCGTAATCAACGTTATCCATGGCATCATTGAGCCAGCCAGGGTCTGCGAGCTGAGAGGGATGATCAAGAAAGCGGAGCATATGAGGGAGGTGCTCTCCGTTCAGCCCGCTGTAAAGAAAGGGAAAACCGAGCTAAAAGACGTCCTTACCTTTTCAAGCAAGGATTTAGAACGAATTCAGATGCCCCACAACGATGCCTTAGTGGTAACTCTTCGCGTCAAAGACTTTGACATCAAGAGGATCTTAATCGACCAGGGGAGTTCGGTCGAAATTATGTATTATGATGCTTTCAAGCAGATGAAGCTGGAGGACAAGGACCTGGCCCCTGCAACGTCCCCTTTGGTCGGTTTCAACTCTCAACCAGAGTGGCCGATCGGAAAGATCATTCTGCCAGTCAAAGCAGGGTCGGTCGTAAAGCAAGTAGAGTTCTGGGTGCTCAAGGTCCCCTCCACCTACAATCTGATTTTGGGCAGAGGCTGGTCACATGCCATGCAAGCAGTTGCATCTACCTTCCATCAAGTTATGCACTTTCCAGCGCCAACCGGGCAAATTGACGAAGTTTGGGGAGACCAAGTGATGGCCAAACAATGCTTCGTTGCGGTAAATGGCAGCCGAGCGGCCAAAGGGTTTGTTCAAATGATCGAGGGGCCCGAAGGGAAGAAGGTCCTCGAAGACGTAGGGAGAAGGGCCGAGGAAAAATCGGTCGAGGATTTGGTAGAAGTACGCATCGACGAGAACGACCCAGCGAAGTTCTTTCTCTTAGGATCGTCTTTGTCAAGCGCCGAGCGATTGGATTATGTCAACTTCTTAACTTCTAATTTGGAGGCCTTTGCGTGGACGCTTTACGATATGCCTGGCGTTGACCCGAGCTTCATTTGCCATCAATTGAATGTCTTTCCTGATGCACGGCCCGTCATCCAAAGGACACGCCGCTCAGCCTTGCACCATGCTGAGGTGGTGGCGGAAGAAGTAAAGAACCTGTTGGAAGCTGGGGCCATAGAAGGGGTGCAATACCCTCGATGGATATCCAACACGGTGGTGATTCCAAAGAAGAACGGCAAGTGGTGGGTCTGCGTTGATTACAAGACTGTCAATCGTGCTTGCCCAAAGGATAGCTTTCCCCTCCCTCGAATTGACCAGCTGGTGGACTTAACTGCTGGCCATCAGAGGTTTAGCTTCCTGGATGCATATCGCGGCTACCACCAAATAGCTATGTATAAACCGGACCAAGAGATCACATCATTCACCACTCCCAGAGGCTTATATTGTTATAAGGTCATGCCGTTCGGACTGAAGAACGCCGGGGCGACTTTTCAGAAGATGGTGACAAAAATGTTCGCTCCTATTTTGGGCCGAACAATGGAGGCATATATCGACGATATGGTGGTGAAGAGTAATGAGAAGTCCCAACACCTCACTGACCTAGCAGAAATGTTTGTCATCCTAAAGCATCACAAGCTTCGTCTGAACGCCTCCAAATGCGCCTTCGGAGTTGGCACAGGGAAGTTTCTGGGTTTCTGGTCACAAACCGAGGAATAGAGGCCGACCCATCCCAAATCAAGGCAATACAAGAGCTGGAGCGTCCAAACTCCAAAGGACGTGCAACATCTTGCTGGAATGGCAACCGCGCTGAACAGATTTATCAGCCGGTCTTCGGATCGTTGCAGGCCCTTCTTTAAAACTTTGAAGTCCAAGTTTTTTGGGATGACAAGTGCGACCGCGCGTTAGCAGACCTGAAAGCGTATCTCTCCTCAGCCCCTATTTTGGTCACACCTCAGCCAGGCGAAGAGTTGTACCTCTGCTTGGCTGTTTCTCAACACGCAGTTAGTGCGGTATTGGTCCATGCTGAAGGCGTCCAGCACCTACCGATCTTCTATGTAAGCAAGACTCTGCTCCCAGCCGAAACGAGATATCTTCCCTTGGAAAAATTGGCACTGGCACTAATGATGGCGTCAAGAAAGCTGGCACACTATTTTCATGCCCATACAATAGTAGTGTTAACCGAGTTCCCGCTCAAGGTGCTTTTTAAAAAGGCAGACTTCACTGGGAGAATTTTGAAATGGGCCGTGGAATTAGGGCAATATGACATCAAGTTCAGACCGCGCACCGCAATCAAGGCTCAAGTACTTGCAGACTTCGTGGCGGAATTTGCCCCTGGGACGCATCCAGTCTGCCCAATTGATTTGGTTGGTGTGGATGTAGCACAACCCATGGTTCTGGCAACGGAAAGTAGTGTTGGCTCGCAAATGGGAGAAGGGAAAAGCGCGACCGAACTAGAAAAGCCCGGCGACTTGTTGAAGGATGAACCCGGTCAGGACAAGAAAAAAGTCCAGAATGAGCCGACCAGGGACTTGGAATTAAGAAGCTCCCAAAACCCATCTGATTGCTGGAAGCTGTTCATTGGCGAGATGTGGAAGCTCTTCGTTGATGGGGCATCCAACAGGCATGGGGCCGGGCTGGGCATCGTACTGACTTCACCGG
The DNA here is from genome assembly GCA_030407325.1 of Camellia japonica. NCBI lineage: Eukaryota > Viridiplantae > Streptophyta > Magnoliopsida > Ericales > Theaceae > Camellia > Camellia japonica. Next base: position 94,747,918 of record JAPPVO010000016.1, read on the forward strand.
ACAGACTGATCATTGAGCAGGCGATCACACTTGGATTCCCAGCATCCAACAACGAAGCAGAGTATGAAGCCCTCCTCGCCGGACTAAGAAGCGCACTAAGAATGAAGGCCACAGCCCTTATGGTATTCAGTGACTCCAAGTTGGTGGTCAATCAGGTCTCCGGGGAGTATGAGGCAAGAGATGAAAGGATGGCCAAGTATCAGGCTTTGGTGCGCGCCGAGATCAACAAGTTCGCTGCGATAAGAGTGGAACAGATCAATCGCGAAGAAAACAACATGGCTGACGAATTGGCTGGGCTCGCTTCCACTCAGACAGCTTTTCCCAACCCCTTGATGATAGAATTTTTACCCCGGCCAAGCATTGAGGAACCAGAATCAGTCGAGGTACTCTGCACCGACTTGGGTCCTTCCTGGATGGATCCCATCATCGCCTTCCTGAGAGACAGAGTTCTGCCAGAAGAAAAGAAGACGGCCAACAAGGTCCGAGCCAAGTCAGAGCGGTTTTGGCTCTCCCCTTCCGGAGCCTTGTATAAGAAGTCTTTCACCGGGCCATATTTGAAGTGTGTTCACCCCTCTAAGGTGGAAGCTTTCCTCTATGAGATCCACGAAGGAATCTACGGCAGCCATACTGGGGACAGATCCTTGGCTTACCAAGCAATTTCCCAAGGCTACTGGTGGCCGTGCATGCAGGCGGACACGCAGAAATACGTTCGTCGGTGTGAAAAATGTCAGAAATTTGCTCATCAGATCCATCAGCCAGCAAGAGAGTTGCTCCCCCTTACAAGTCCCTGGCCGTTCGCACTCTAGGGATTGGATATAGTAGGGCCACTCCCAGTAGCCCCGGGCAATCGCAAATTCTTCATCGCCGCCACCGACTACTTCACGAAGTGGGTTGAGGCCGAGCCATTGGCAACCATAAAGGAAAAGGATGTAAAGAAGTTTGTCTGGCAGAACATAATCACTCGTTTCGGTATACCCAAGGCACTCATCTCGGATAATGGCACGCAATTTGACAGAAAACTCTTTCGCGGATTTTGCGAAGAGTTGAAGATCGAGTTCTACAATTCAACGCCGGCCTATCCTCAGTCGAATGGCGAAGCGGAGGCTTCAAACAAAACCATCCTGGATGGACTGAAGAAGCGGCTTGAGAAAGCCAACGGGAAGTGGGCTGAAGAACTCCATAATGTGCTCTGGGCATACCGCACTACCCCAAGACGGTCGACCAGGGAAACACCATTCGCTTTGGCCTACGGCATGGAGGCGGTCATCCCGTTGGAAATTGGCATGCCAACCATCCGCTCTGAAAGTTTCCAGCCCGATCTAAACAATGAAGCCGTGGCATTGGAACTTGACCTCGTTGAAAAAAGGAGGGAGCGAGCGCTAATTCACATTGCTGCTTACCAACAAGAACTATCCAAAAAATACAACAAGGCAGTGCACCCCAGGCTGTTCAAGATTGGGGACTGGGTCTTAAGAAAGGTGCTTGGCAACACGGTGGTCCCTGGCGAAGGAAAGCTCGGTGCAAATTGGGAAGGACCATACAAGGTGACTGGACTTGCTGGCAAAGGGGGATATCATCTGGAAGATTTAGATGGCAAGGCTGTCCCCAGACCATGGAATACGGCCAACCTTAAGGTCTTTTACTTTTAAAATGTAATTGCTTGTATTGCTTAGCTTTTCTAGACTCTTAGCCTTAGCCTTTGGGCACTTGATGTAAAAGATAGCAATGCTTTTGTAATGAAAAATAGTTGTTTGGTATTACATCTCTGTGCAATATCACAAGAATACAAGACAGTTATGGATGCCAGGGGCAAGGGCCAATGGGACCGGACAGATTTCCTCTCGCCGGAATAAAAGTTGACTGCATAAACAGTTGGCGTTTTGCCCGATTTAGTAGTATGGAACAATTCACATTAGGACCGAGCTGGTTTTGCTCGCCCGGATTGAAATATTGGCGTAGTGACCAATTTAAGGGCCGAGCTAATTTTGCTCGGCCCAGTTGGCATATTGGTGTCTTGTCCAATGTGAAAAACGAGCGGATTTTGCTCAGCTGAATTAGCAATGTTGGTGTTTTGTCCAACCGATGAGAAGCCGAGCTGACTTTGCTCGGCAGAAAGGAAATGTTGGCGGCTTATCCAACTTAATAGGCGAGCTGGTTTTGCTCGGTCCCATTGGTGTCTTGGAATTCTATGAGTGCGAAAAAGTCAAGGCCGAGCAGATTTCGCTCGGCCGAGTTAAATGTCGGTTCTTGAAAAATCTCAACGAGCCGAACTGCTAGTTGCTATTTGAAATCGTTTAAGGTGATTTTAGCTCGGCAGACTGCGCGGCTTAGCCGACCTAGCCGTTGTGATTTATTAGTGCTTGAATCAACAGACTTATACATATGCCAATCGAACAGAAATAGACGATGAACGAGCAAAGAGTTGGAGTTTTTCATTGATAAAGAAAATTTAAGTACAAAGGGGGGACATAGCTCGGTTACATTCCAAAACAAAGAAAGGAAAAGAAGCAAAGAAAACAGCAAAGGAAAACAGAAAGGCAGAGTTCAATCTAATTCGAGTTCGAATGTTTGCTCGGCTGCTTCAATGGACTACTCGGCTATTTGAACACTTTGCTCGGGCAGGTTTTCCTCGGCTTCATTGTCAGTGCCTTCCGCCATGGCAACGTCCCGATTAGCCACTTCTTCCGCATTCGGAGATGCTTCAGGAGGTGTTTGCTCGGCTAGCTTCGCGGCGGCGGCTTCCTCCTCGGCCTCTTTCCTTGCCTCTGCGATAAGCCGGTTTTGGGTAGCGTTGGCATAGGCCTGCATATAGGCCGGGATGTAGGCTGCAGGGGGCTTCACGAACATTTCGGCATCCTGACCAAGGCCAACTTTTTCCACGGCAGCTTTCCAGCCGCACTGGAAAAAGATGTCCTTGGTCGCTTGGACCTGCCGCTCATAAGTTCTCTCCCCCTGAGCGTATCCCCGGTCCTCGGCGTCGTCCACAGCCTTGTCCTTCTCGCCTTGTGCGCGTCACACAACTTTTGGAGCTCGGCGAGGTACCGAGCTTTGGTCGACTTCACGGCCCTTTGCTTGTCCTCGTTGGCTCGGTCGACTTTTTCCCTCAGTGCATCCCGCTCGGCTGCGACTGCCTCTTGCGCGGCCTGAAGTTTTTCTATCTCAGCCTTTTGGGCCTTGTTTTCTGAGATGGCATCGCGCAGACTCTGCCGCACGGCGATCATCCTCTCGTAGGCGAGATAGTTCTTTTGCGCGGCCTACACACGGATGAAAAATTGTAAGTACTCAGAAAATCAGGCCAAAACCGAACAATCACTTGGACAAAAAGAGGCGGCAAACTTACCAACACAATGGACTTGGCTGCCAAGCGCAGCACTTTCAGATCGGACAGTTCTTCGTGCCTCTTCATGTCGGCTGGAAGGATTAGCCCCTTGGTCATGTTGAAACCAAGAGAATAATCCTTATCAGCATAGACTGAGTCTTCAGCAGAGACTGGCCGGCCCTGGTACTTGAGCTCGGGTGCCCAGACCGGGGGGGTGGCTGGGCCCTTGCCCTTAGATTTGCCAGTCTGTTGCTGCTCGGTCTGGTCCCCGAGCTCGTTGGATGCGTGATCCGTGGAGTCCTCATCAACGAGGTGTTGAGCGGTGAGATCCTTCCTCGGTCGCTTCTTCTACCGGCCAGCCGGTTGTTCGCTGGCAAGTGCAAGCACTGCCCCTTCTGTTTGCCCGGCTGGGGTGGAGGATGTTCCCCCGGCTGCCTCTGGTGGTTGGGACTCCCCTTCTTCCCCGATGATCATGGACTTGATGGCCCTGATTTTTGCCATCTCTTGCTCCGCGGTTAGGGGGACTAGTCTGATCGGTGGTAGGTTGGGATCTGGCTCTGGAGAAGGCGCACGAAGAAAGTCTGTGACGCGGCTTTTGCGCGGTGCTTGGTAGTGGTAGGTCTGTTCGAAACCGAGCAGTTTTGAAGACTCTCTTTCTTCGGCCGGATGGCGCAACAGAACTCTGATGGCCTCCTGGTTAGCGCGGTTATAGTCCGCTGCTAAATGCTTATATGCAAAAGAAGACAAGTGTTAGACCGGTGCAAAATAATAATAATGAAATGCAAAAAGAAAATAGTGCGGTCAGCCGGGCTACTCACCAACGCTGCCGAAATCTTTCCTAATGTACCATCCCGGTATGGGTGCCTCGGTGTCTTCGTACCGACCGGACACCCACAGGAAGTCGTCGTCGTTCGTCTCCTTGTCCGGGTTGGCCTCTATGAGTTTTGCTCGGCCCTTCTTGACTTTGAGGTACCAGCAAAGCCCACTCTTATTTCTACTAAGGCTATATTGGTGGAAAATTTCAGCCAAACCGAGATTTATGCCGAGCAGCCGATTCAGCTCGGCGACACCGTTTATTATCTTGTATGTATTATTGGAGACTTGGGTCGGGCAAAGCCTTGTCTGCCTCAAAAATTCGCGGATCAAGGGTTGGACCGGGAAACGGAGCCCTCCCTCTACTATTGATACCACGGTGAATGGGCACCGATCTAGATCTTCCCAAGGAGTGTCCCCCTTCTTGGCAAGCTCTAAGACTACGTCGTCCGGGATGTTATACTCCCTACAGAACTCGGCCATCGCTCCGGGCGAGCTAACCATAAATCGGTACTTCCCCATCTATGTTGGCCTTATTTGGTTTCGTATCTCGGTCAAAAATGTTGTTTGCTCGGTTTTTGAGCTTCACCAGTAATGGTTCTGGATAGGCCTGGACGGTCCTAGTGTGTTCTACATTGTGAAAAAAAAAAATAATTCCGAGGGTTAGCACGGCATAAATTGCACGGCTCCTATTGGAAATAGCACAGTGAAGGATACGGTGTTTTGACCGGTCCGACTCGTATCTCGGTTCGACTACATGGGTGCTTAAGCCTCCTAGTTCGATTCTAGTTTTCCACTTTCGGCTCATGCAATCAAGTTATAGCTCGGTTCAGTCCTATTTAAGGATCTAGTTTTCCAGGCGGAGGTTTCCAGGCAAGTTTTAGTTCGGCGCATTTCTATTTACCGATCTACTGGAGCACTCAGCTCGGTTGTGACCTCAGTGAGAAGCTACAAACTAGTTTTTGCTCGGTTTAAACTCTTCCTACAGATCTAAAAGGGCATGTAGCTCGGTTATGCCCAGTATTCTTCCAGTTCATCTAGTTCATCCTAAGTTCATGGCTCGTTCGTTCAACCTAGAGAAAGACAGGGGCACGAAGGCCCCCTCTTCTCCGCCATTTCCATTTTTCCTAGGGTGTGGCTCTAGTGGTCTTAAGGGGAGGGGGACCGTTGAGGTTCCAACGTCCCCAAGCAAGAAACACGAAGAACTCGAAAAGTGCAAGAACGAAAATGGAAAAAGCAGTGAAGGGGTAAAAGACTCACCTAGATCAGATGTGAAGTGAAGCAATCCTCGCGAGCTTGAACGTAGAAGCAGCAACGGCGGCGAAGGCAGAAGGTTAGAGAGTTTGGGAGCTAGGGTTTTGCCTTTTTGCTTAAGGAAGAAAATGAATAATGGTGAAGGGGCAAAATGACCCTTCGATGGTTCATAAAAAGGGGGGGAAAAGAACTCAAACGGCTGCGCCGTTTGAATTCTGCGCGTGCAGAACAGCTGGGTAGTACGGCCCAATGGAAGGTTGCCATGTGGCACTGGGACGCGTCTGTCAGTACGGTAGTACGACGCTCGACAAGACTTCTGGGAAAATGACCGACCAAACGTGATAGCTCGGCGACAGTTATGACCCCAATCATGCTCGGCTTGGAATGATGCAACGCTGGCTCAGTTACGGAAATAATCCCAATCACGATAGCTCGGATGGGATTAAGGGGCAATTGAGAGGGGAGATTTGTGCCGTTAGAACGGCCGAGCTGAGATAGCGCGGGTCGTGACAAACTTCACGGGGCCGTGCTATCCCCTCATCTATGACGGCCGGTGGATCTGTTTTGCTCGGTCCTGAAGATCGGTTGTCCAGGCGTGACCTAAGTCTGGCCGAGCTGTGCTAGGCATTCGGTAGAGCACGCGGTCAAGTGCCAAGACCGGGCGATAGGTAGCACGGGCCGAACTATGGATGAAGTAAGGGATGGCTCGTGTCTGACCAGCTAACCGAGATGGGCAGATTCCTGGTAACCTCGGATGAAGGTAGAGCGGACGGAGGCCGGCGTGCCTCACAACCGGTTAGCCTGGTAAACCGGACAATACCAGCCCGGCCGTGAGCATCATCCCTTTGTCCCTTTGCCAAGGGACAGGTCGGTGATATACTGCTCGGTGGTGTGCATGTGATGGTAATTCTGCACTAGTGATAGGCCGGTCGTGGTGCTCCGGTTAAGTGTGCCACCTAGGCCAATGGCGTGAGGGAGAGGATATCTGCTCCACGCACGCCTCAATACCATTAGACAGTTCTGTGTGTACTGAATGGAGGACAAAACCTTTACACGCGTCAGGTGGTGAGGGGCGAGCACTGCCACCTGTCTAGGGAAGGACAGCAGAGGTAGTGCGCACATGATCTTGGGGGCTGCATGGCCAGCCTAGAAATGGCGGAGGAAGGTGAGCGAGAGAGGTATGCAACTTCTTCTCCAACCAGAATTCTCTCTCTGTTAATCTCCTTCTTCTTCCTCAAGTGGCCTGACTTGATCGTCGGAGGGTCTATCTGGCACGCCACCGCCGGGCAGCTCACCGTCTCTGTGTTGCAGGGATAGACGTCGTCACGAGAAGCTTGACGTCCAAGGAGTACAGAAGGCATAGAATATTTCACCCCCGTACACATAATATATTTTACGTATATTTTAAGTTACCATAAATTATTTTATGAAATTTGTATTTTATAACTTATATTAATATTTTGATTTCGTTGATTATTTTCTAAACTCTATTTGTTTAAAATAAAACTCATGAATACGTTTGTTTAAATTTTAGAAATTATTTGACAATAATTTTATAAACAATTATGTTTTGTAATACCACTATGGGAGTCTCATGCCTTAAGGGACTTAAATAACCATTGGTTTCTGTTTGGTCACTTTGTGGCCCTTTGTATGTCATGAATCTATTGACATCTGTTCTGATTTAACCATTGACTTCTATTTGGTCACTTTGTGGCCCTTTGTATGTCATGAATCTATTGACATCTGTTCTGATTGTCACTCCAGTGACCTTTGTTCTGTTCTATTCTGTTCTGTTCTGTACAGTAATTATGATTATTTGCTTATATGATTTCCACATTCTGCTTCTGTTATTTAAAATTAGTTATGTATTTCAGTTACCAAACTAATTAATCTATGTTTAGCCAAATAATTATCTATGGCAATTTTTATACCCTCATGCTCACTGTATAATATTTCTCACTATGCTATGTACTTATAGCTGTTAACCACTTTTAGGTGACGTGTCAAAACCAATGCATGGGATAGACACAAGGCACTTTGTAGTCATAGTACAGCTCTAGTATTGCAATCTAATAGAAGCTCCAATGTACACATTTTTGTTATACTTAAATGAAGATTTGGGTACCATTTTATTTTATTCTGTTGCATTATTAATTTGTTATGACTTCAATTATTATCTTGTCGCGACGCTGAACCTCTGAGTACCGAGTTTGAGTCATGACAGATTATGTAGAGTTGGATTGTTATTCAAAAAAAAAATGTTGACAAATTATTATATTATATTCAAAATTTATAAAAGTTTAAACTGCCAAAACAATTCACATCCATCCGCTAATCCCCTCAATCAGCATTCGCCAATCCAGCAAACGGATAGCGGATTGGAGATTCTCCTACCGCAACCAAACTGCGAACACCTCTACTTCAAAGACTTTATCGCCTAGTCTGTCTTCACTCTCTCCTTTCTGTTTACGATTTTAAAAGTATATATAATTTATCACGTAGTTTGTTCTTATGCAATCAAATAGAATACAATGTTGTTTGATTGTGAATTTTTTTTTTTTATACAATTAGATTAGATAAGATTAGTAATAAGTTATATTAAGAGATTAGATGAGATAAAAAAATTTGATATTTGATATAAATATGGATGAGATTATAGAATATAAGTCATACCATGGGATAAATAGATGGGATACGTGATTGGATAGAGAATTTGAAATATTATGTTTGGTTAAGATAAGATAGAATGGTCTTTTTTGATAAATGTTCTTTCTAAGGGTTTTATTTCATCCAACACATATTCTTTTTGAATATTCCATTAAGTCCTGTTTAATGTAATATGATTAAATCATTCTTTCTAACTTTTGCACATGTTTTCATTCTGAAACAAATACATAACAGTAGTCTCTTATTTTATGGAGAAAATCTCTCCCTCATTCTAAAAAGAAAATCTGTCACTTATTACATGGAGAAAATTTCTCTCTTATTCTAAGGAGAAAATCTCTCTTGCATTTCATGAAGAAAATCTCAAATTATGAATTTTGAACATCTTTATAATTTGAAAATTTTAAAAATAATGCAACAAAAAATTTGAATAAAAATCAAAATATAATGTGAATGTTCACGGTAAACAACAAACATACAATTAACTTTTAAAAAAATAAAACACATACTAAAGTACAATATAAATGTTCACAATAAATAACAAACATACAAATAACCTTCGAAAAAAAATAAAATTCATACCAAAACACAGTATGAATGTTCATAACTTACAATTAACATACAATTACCCTTAAAAAATAACTCGTACCAATGTAAACATTTACACTGCAACGTGAAAACATAAAACAAAATTAAAAAAAAAAAAAGTGAAAATCGACTATTTCAATTGTTCAATAGTAACAAAAATGATTGCTCAACTAACTAACAAGCATAGTAACAAAAATAACAAACATACAATTAACTTTTGAAAAAACAAAACTCTGTGATTGTTCACAATTTACAATTAATACAACTAGTTAAAAAATAAAAAAATAAAAAAATAAAAAAACCAAAAAACTCATACCAATGTAAACATTCACAGTGCAACATGAAAACATAAAATAAAATTGAAAAAAGTGAAAATTGACTATTTCAATTGTTCAATGGTAACAAAAATGATTGTTCAAACAACAAGCATAGTAAAAAAAAATAAAAATAAAATACAATTAACTTTCAGGGAAAAAAAAAATACAATGTGAATGTTCACAATTTACAATTAACATACAACTAACCTTAGAAAAACTAAATTCATACCAATGTGAACATTCACACTGTAACATGAAACAAAAATGAAAAAAAAAAATATTTCAATTATTTAATGAATACAAAAAAATAATTGTTCAAACAACAAGTATAGTAATAAATAACAAATGATATGTGAACATTCATATCTTGCAAAATATATAATTATATTCATATCTATATTCCAACACTTATTTTTCAAACTTTCAAATAATGTGAAATGTGAACATTCACATTGATTAACAAAAAAATAAAATAGGTAGCAATAAAATTAGAAATCCAACAAAAACTTAATCACTCTAAAAACAAAAAAATATCACCCACATCCTCATCTTCATCATCATCTTTATCATTATCACTATCATTAACAATCTATACAATTTCACCATTCCAAATCAAACCAAACCCACCTTTTTTTTTTTTTTTGAAAACATGGGAAACATTATATTAATAAAAGACAATAACAATACATAATCAAGACCCCAAAGGGCCATCCCAGCCAAACAACAAAACAAACAACAAACAAAAACAAAAAATAAAAAACAAAAAAAAAAAGAAAAAAGAAATCTGCCAAAAAAACAGATACGATTCAAGGAAAACCATCGTTCTACTCAAAGATGTGGTCTGGAAAGCAAGATCCGCTTGAAAGCCTATCGTCTTCGTTGACATCGTCCCCGTCGCTGCTGCCCAACTCCGCCACCGCTGCCGCCGAAGAAGGAAGGACACTTACAATGGTATGGGAAAAGGGTTGAGAGAGGAGGAAACCATTATGGGTGTTGAAAATTCAAAAATCATTACTGAAATCAGAAGAGAAAACTCTCAAAACTCCTATTTCGAACATAAAAAGGCCTGATCTACACTCTAAAACTATAGATCTATACTCTAGGAGTGTAGATCTATACTTTAGAAGTGTAAAATGAGTCGTCAGAAAGTCGCTGGAGGACCACTGGAGCATTGCCAGAAATCACTACAAGAATTTTCACTTTTGGCGACAAAATTTTTAGTCGCCAAAAGTCATATTTTAGTCGCCAATGCTCTTTAGCGACTAAACTTTTTGGTCGGGAAATTAGTAGCCAAAGAGTGGTTGGGAAATATAATTGCCGACTAAACCTAATTTAGTCGCCAAATGTACTCATTTGGCGACTAAATATTTAGTCGCCAATAGGTTTGAAAATTAATTAAATAAATACATTTTTGCCGACTAACTTTTTGTCACCAAAAGCTAATTATTTAGTGGCCAAAAACTTTTTAGCTACTAAATTTTTTAGTCGCCAAAAGCGAATACTAAGTGTTTTGGCTACTAAAATTTTAGTCACCTAAAGTTAAACTTTTTTGGCTACTAAAGTTTTAGTCGCCAAATACTATTTCTTTTGGCTACTAAAAATTTAGTCACCTAAACTTCAACATTTTTTGCTACTAAAAATTTAGTCACCTAAACTTCAACATTTTTTGCTACTAAAAAATTAGTCGCCTAAAGTATGACATTTTTGGCTACTAAATTTTTTAGTCGCCAAAAGTCATATTTATTCTTCAACTTTTGTTTTTAGCTACAAAATATTTTAGTCGCCAAATGCTTGATTTTTGTTTGGCTACAAAAATTTTAGTAGCCAAATGTTCATTTTCTTTTGGCTACAAAAATTTTAGTAGCCAAAGGTTTGATTTTCTTTTGACTACAAAACATTTAGTAGCCAAATGGTTATTTTTCTTTTGCTTACAAAAAATTTAGTAGCCAATTATTTGATTTTCTTTTGGCTACAAAACTTTTAGTAGCCAAATGTTTTTTTTTTCTTTTTTTTTTTGTTCTTTTTATTGGCTACAAAACGTTTAGTCAGCGAAAACATGATATTATGTATTAATATATTTAATATTGTAATGTATGCATAACCTGTCTGTATTTCATTCAACCTGTAATACGTATATAAATAAAATGATACATAAATTATCAATCATTCCACACATGTTTGTCCGTATACAAAAAATAGATTACTTTAACTGTCCAAGTACATACAAACAAACTATTGTCCAAATTAAAATAATAATTCCATACAACATATACAATCATACAAAAAGTAAAGCCCTCCATATACAAAAATTACATTTTCTATACCATGTCAAATGACCATTTGGCATGGTACAAATTACCATCGTAATCTGTACCACGGCAAAAGGTGATGTATATACCAAGCCAAAAATACATCTATGCACCACGACAAAAAATCAATTTAGTGGACGGCGTCAAAAGGTGATCTATCAACCATGCCAATAATTATCTGTTCGCTGCCAATAGTTTTCTGTATCAGGAATAGTTAACTGCACAAAAGCTGGAGACGACAAAAATATTATATTACTTCTATACAAAAGTACAATTTCTTCTCCATATACAAAAATATCTCTGCAAATCCACGCAGCAAAGTCATCTACAAAAAACAAAAAAAACATTAGAATAGGACCCAAAAATGCCCAACTTCATGAATGAATTTGGGAACAAGTGAGAAATAAAAATAAGTGAGAAGCAACCTTTCATGATGAATCAATTACCAGTCATTGTACAGGCTTTCTAAAGTCTTTTGTTATAAGGAACATTGTTAAATGCAGAACAATCATTACTAAATCTTTCATTAGTAACATACAGCTAATGTAACAATCTTCTATTTGTATGCAACATGTATCCAGATTCTGTGGCTAAACCAATATCAAAGCCCAATGTGAATAGAAAGTATTCTTTTTACCAACTTCCTCATTATTTGTTTGCAAAAGGCATTTGAATCGTTAGAATGGATATAAAACCATCGGTGCTTATTAATGTATGTCAATGCCATTTCAGAGAGGATATTAGAACATGTGATAAAAATAATAACACACGTGTACGTTCAAAAAATTAGCAAGTTTAAAACATTCCGTCTGTTGTCACAAGTCCTATTTGTAATGGGAAAGCTGCCCGTGAGAGTTAGACGGAGGTTGAGGGGATGTTTTGAAGTTTTGCCCCCCGAAACGCCCTTTTCTGACTAAGTTTTGAGCGTATTCGTCTCTAAATCCCAACCTATGGGTCCGAATAACATTCCATCAGTTGTCCCAAGTCCTATTTCGCATGGGGAAGCTGCCCGTGTCAACCAAACAAAGGTTTGGGGGCTGTTTTGAATTTTCGCCCCCGAAATGCCCTTTTTCGACTAAGTTTTTGGCGTATTCATCTCTAAATCCCAAACTATAGGTCCAAATAATATTTCATCAGTTGTCACAAGTCATATTTGGCATGGGGAAACTATTCGTTTTGGCTACACGGAGGTTCGGGGGCTGTTTTGAATTTTCGCCCCTGAAACGCCCTTTTTCGACTAAGTTTTGGGCGTATTCGGCTCTAAATCTAAACCTATAGGTCCGAATAACATTCCGTCAGTTGTAACAAGTCATATTTGGCATGGGGAAACTGTTTGTTTTGGCCACATGAAGGTTCGGGGGCTGTTTTGAATTTTTGCCCCCGAAACGCCCTTTTTCGACTAAGTTTTGGGCGTATTCGGCTCTAAATCCCAACCTATAGGTCCGAATAACATTCCGTCAGTTGTCACAAGTCCTATTTGGCATGGGGAAGCTGCCCGTGTTGGCCAAACGGAGGTTCGGGGGCTGTTTTAAATTTTCGCCCCCGAAACGCCATTTTTCGACTAAGTTTTGAACGTATTCGGCTCTAAATCCCAACCTATAGGTCCGAATAACATTCCGTCAGTTGTGACAAGTCTTATTTGGCATGGGGAAGCTGCCCGTGTCGGCCAAAAGAAGGTTCGGGGGCTGTTTTGAATTTTTGCCCTCGAAACGCCCTTTTTCCACTAAGTTTTGGGCGTATTCGTCTCTAAATCCTAACCTATAGGTCCGAATAACATTCCGTCAGTTGTAACAAGACATATTTGGCATGGGGAAACTGTTTGTTTTGGGCACACGGAGGTTCGGGGGCTGTTTTGAATTTTTGCCCCCGAAACGCCCTGTTTCGACTAAGTTTTGGGCGTATTCGGCTCTAAATCCCAACCTATAGGTCTGAATAACATTCCGTCACTTGTCACAAGTCCTATTTGGCATGGGGAAGCTGCCCGTGTCGGCCAAACTGAGGTTCGGGGGCTGTTTTGAATTTTCACCCCCGAAACGCCATTTTTCGACTAAGTATTGGACGTATTCGGCTCTAAATCCCAACCTATAGGTCCGAATAACATTCCGTCAGTTGTGACAAGTCTTATTTGGCATGGGGAAGCTGCCCGTGTCGGCCAAAAGGAGGTTCGGGGGCTGTTTTAAATTTTTGCCCTCGAAATGCCCTTTTTCGACTAAGTTTTGAGCGTATTCGTCTCTAAATCCTAACCTATAGGTCCGAATAACATTCCGTCAGTTGTAACCTATGAAGCATGGACACGGAAAAATGGAAGCCGTAGCAGTGTCGGATACGGGGACACGCCGCGGACACGGGGACACGCCGCGGACACGTACAGGACACGGCATCTGGCGTGTCCCCTTAATTTAATTTATTTTTTTGCAGGGGACACACGTGTCCAAATCTGGACACGCCATGGACACGGCAAGAAGACTAAATGAAAGGGAAACCGAGTACTAACCTGGTCAGATCCAGAGCCCTTCGACTTCGATCGACGATCCAAAGCCCCATTCGATTTCGATGATCCAGCCCCTTCGACTTTGCCTTCGCTCCAGCCCCTTCGATCATCCCTAAAGCCCCTTCGATCCAGCTCTCTCTCGCCTTTGCCTTCGCAGAGCTCTCTCTCTCTCTCGCCTTCTCTCTCTCCCTCGCGATCGCGATCGATCGCGATCGTCTCCCTCTCTCTCGCTTCTGATCGCTTCTGTCTCCCTCTCTCTCTCTCTCTCGCTTCTGTCTCCCTCTCTCTCGCTTCTCTCCCGTCTGTCTTCTTGATTCAGATATATAATATTATAACTATTATATAATATTATAACTATTATATTATATGATAACTAATATTATTATTATATATCTTCAAAAAAAATATTATTATTATATATTCATATATAATATATAACTAATAACTATTATTATTTTATTATATATTATATAATAATTATTATATAACATAAATATACTTATTAGATAATGGATAATACATATTATATGATAATATATATTTATACATATTAATAAATAAAAAAATAAACACATGTATGTAAAATAAAATAAAATAATTAATTACAACACATTATTTAAAAATATAATAAATAAATAAATAAATAAAATAATTAATATGTATTAAAATAAAAATATTTATAAAAAAATTAAAAAATTTGCCGTGTCCCCTGCCGTGTCCGTGTCCGTGTCCATGTCCCCATTTTTTAGAAATTACCGTGTCCGTGTCCGTGTCCGTATCCGTATGCGTGTCCGTATCCGTGTCCGTGCTTCATAGGTTGTAACAAGACATATTTGGCATGGGGAAACTGTTTGTTTTGGCCACACGGAGGTTCAGGGGCTGTTTTAAATTTTTGCCCCCGAAACGCCCTTTTTCGACTAAGTTTTGGGCGTATTCAGCTCTAAATCCCAACCTATAGGTCCGAATAACATTCCGTCAGTTGTCACAAGTCCTATTTGGCATGGGGAAGCTGTCTGTGTAGGCCAAACGGAGGTTCGGGGGCTGTTTTGAATTTTCGCCCCCCAAATGCCATTTTTCGACTATGTTTTGGACGTATTCGGCTCCAAATCCCAACCTATAGGTCCGAATAACATTCCGTCAGTTGTCACAAGTCCTATTTGGCATGGAGAAGCTGTCCGTGTCGGCCAAACGGAGGTTCGGGGGCTGTTTTGAATTTTTGCACCCGAAACGCCATTTTTCGACTAAGTTTTGGACATATTCGGCTCTAAATCTCAACCTATAGGTCCGAATAACATTCCGTCAGTTGTCACAAGTCCTATTTGGCATGGGGAAGCTGCCCGTGTTGGCCAAATGGAGGTTCGGGGGCTGTTTTGAATTTTGGCCCCCGAAATGCCCTTTTTCGACTAAGTTTTGGGCGTATTCGACTCTAAATCCAAACCTATAGATCCGAATAACATTCCGTCAGTTGTAACAAGTCATATTTGGCATGGGGAAACTGTTTGTTTTGGCCACACGGATGTTCGGGAGCTGTTTTGAATTTCCGCCCCCGAAATGTCATTTTTCGACTAAGTTTTGGGAAACTCCAGCATGTATGGTCAGTGAAACCTGTTAGAATCATATTGGTGCGAGTTACTAGATAGGCATCCTTGGAGATTATTTTCTTTTATCCTGCTGATGTTTGTGCCTTAGATTTGAACATTCATTTAATTTTCAAAGACATTTATCATGACTTGGCTTATAGAATGAAAACCCTCCTTTGCATAACTTGATGACATTACAAAAACCTCTACGCACTGATTCTGTCAAATTTCTAGATACTTTGAAACAATGAACTGTTAAAAGAAAAAAAGAACTCTCATTGAGAATCTACTTAAACAGTGCGTAGAGACATATTAAGCATAAAAAAATATCAGAGACATATTTAACCTTAAGCATAAAAAAAAATTCTGCTTGTAACCAAGAGAAATACATTGTTCTAAAAGAATGCCATTCTATGCTTGTCATAGTTAAAATACCTTCACTAGTTGTGCCCCCTGTTAAGGGACAATTTACTATTTCTTTGAACTTTCTACAGAGCTTAGTGTAAAGTAGTCTTCTTCAAAACTTATTTAAAATACTATTTATGAGTTTAAATCATTTTTGAAACTGAAAGCTAAGGAAAAAACAAGAAAAGGCAAATCTACAACTATGAAGCAAACTACACATGACATCTGCCTGATGAAGGAAACTAAGTTACTGAAAAACAAAATAGGATCATTCAGATCAAAGTTATGTGAATGAAAAATCAGTTCTGGAATTTGAGGATGGTCTTACCAGGCAAGGAAAAAGCTTGGCCTTTGAGTTTGTGTTTCAATAGAAGTCTCCTAACATGGGCATCCAGTAAAGGAATGTATATTCTCTTCACCTGGTTCAGGATTCCAAATCAAACAATCATAAGTACAACCAGAAATCAATTTCACATTTAAAAAATAAATAAGTAAAAAAACTAGTTGAATTTGAATCTTCCATATATTGAAGTTTCAACCCAAGATATTGACAAGAGTATTGTTCAGATGTTTTGCCATGTCTTTCTTCCTTTTTCTGTGTTTATTTTAGTAATTTTTACTATATGACCAAGCATAGAGATTCATAATGACAATTCAATAGAACCATCAAAGAAGCAACAAGTGCTTCGCCATTTTCTCAAGGCAAGTAGTATGGGACTTGGAAAATTAACAATTAATGCCCAACTCATCCAGCTGGCTGATATAATTTGGAAGCAAAATCCAGACATCATAAACAGTCTTAACGCCTACAAAATGCTTTACCTCAATCCCGATAACAAAGCAACAGAAATTTGAGTTGGACTAAACCTAAGCATGCCTGATGGAATTAGCTCCTCCCACCATTCATCTCAAACACAACAATATACCCAAAATTTTCAACTCGTTCAGTTGGTACAAGGCTAAGGTTCCACTGGCTCTAGCATGATTTCCTAGGTTCTCATTATCTTAGTCCTTATTTAGGCAGTAGCACAATGTCCATGGCAATTTATGCATCTCACACTAGTTTCTACTTGCTAGTAGTCATTCAAAGAATGAAAGATGGTCCAGAAAAAGAAGAAAGTAAATTTTGCCTTTAAAAGAAAGGGCCTAATTAATGAATGTTAGATCCAAAGTTTCAAACACAAGACTCCAGTTACTTGCAACAATTACAATATTTTCATGAGATATTGCACAAGCATATATCATTAAATGATTAATATCGATTAATAAGATACATCCCTTTCAGTAAAATCTATCACTTATTCATACTTAAAGCTCCTAAAACAATCGCAGAAAGTTCATGTGACAGGACACTAACCAATCTCCTAAGAACTGCATCATCCAATTCTTGTGGCTTATTAGTTGCACCTGCATTAACATAACAGAAGAGTTAACAAAGAGAAAGATGAGGGTAGAATACAACCGGGCATAATACATTGATTAACATTCAGTAATATAAACCAGTGTCTGCTAGTTCCACCTCAGAAAACTATATGAAGGTTCTCTTCTCCTTAAATCCCAAAAATAAATTGACATAAAAAAAATTCACATAAATATGTCATCCATCCATCCCTTAAAAAGGCAATGCTGAAATCCGTTGCTGTGATCTTAGCGTTATGAGGTAACATTTATATCAATTGGTCATTAAATCCTCCACAACTAAGATTTAAGTATCAATTTGAAAGAATACTACAAGTACAATAAAAAAGGTCATTCAATGGTAAGCATGTATGCTTCTTCCCAGAATCCTTCCAATTTACATTCTATGAGCATTTGTAGACTAGAGAGATGCAGATGAACGATGCATTTCTACCAATTCCTGTTTTTATTTGAATACGTACTCTTTTACTACTAACTACTAAGGTTCAATTGTTACGATTCCACAGGTAAGCAGATCAGGAAGCATTTATAAACTCAAGTGGACAGTTCAAACCCAAATGCCTAAAACCTTCAGATAAGCCTGACAATACCAAGTCAGCTGAACCAACCTCTTGCGGCAGTTAGTCGTCTTTTTATAGAATCACATTATACTAGAAGACATGACGCCTAAAATTTTCTAAGCAATACAAGTATAGATAAAGAAATAGCATAAAATAGTTTACAACTTTATATGACTGATCCCGAATAGACAATTTTGGGATACATTGAATTGAAATAGGACATTACCTACGACGATTACTAGATCATCGGAATTTGAGGTCACCCCATCAAACTGAACTAGAAATTTCGATTTTAGCCTTCTGCTTACATCATGCTCATTTGCCATCCTTGTTGACATGATGCTATCAATCTGTTAACAATATGAACAAGAAAAAATTCATTTGTGAATATTGTGACGCAAAAGGATGAGAAATAATTAGGGAAAGTCTAGAAACAGATACTAACAATTGTAAGAAAACAAAGTACACTACTATGCCTCTTGTGCTTGTGGGAAGTTTGGAGGGGCAGCAGAAGAAAGCGAAAATGGTAAAATTGGTCTAGATTGCAAGTACATGCAGTATTCACATAGTTAAACACAGTCATGTAGCAGACATCATATGATTATTAATTATTCACCACTCAAGACATTCAGCCATAGCCAACTAGCACTAATCAATAGGATTCCAACCTCCAGTCCACAAAAATTCTCAAATTTGAACCTTTCTGAATATAGACCTATTCAGGGCCCCTAAAATTTTCAGAGACGTTTATAGGACAAATTAGTTAGGTTCGTCAAGAACAATGCTTAACTTCTATTTTTGTTGAATAAGCAAGATTTGGTCTTATCAACTCACAATAAACATTCTTTTCTCCAAGTAAGTTCCATTTCCAAATGGAGACAGGATTATTATACACATGATGTATACAAAGCACTGGCACAAAAGCCTTGCCAACTACGTCTACATTAATTGCTAGCTAACCAAAAAAAAAAGTACTGGCCAGTGGAAGTACTTACTAGCATGAAAGCCTTGCCGATTATGTCTAAGTTAATTACTAGCTAACCTAACAAGAGAAGTACTTACTTAGCCAACCGAGCCTATCAGTAATAGATAGATGGGTAGAGAGCTAACTAAGCCATATTTTCCAAGTAGAATGTATGCGGATTGGATGGTGGCCTTCCATCATTGGGGACCATGAAAAGTTAATAATTTTGGTTGAATCCTCTTCGGTCTTTTGTGGAAGCAAAGGTAAAGCAACCACATCTATTTTTTCTTTTTTTTTGGTTAAGTAAATATTTCATTTAGCAACAGGTAAGGCAACAGGTTAGGTTGGTCAACCTCAGAATGAGTAGTTGCAAGCTTTAATTGAAGTAGGGCCAGCCCCTCATAGAGTGTTAGAAAGCGTCAGTTCTCATGACAAGGTCTAGACTGATGAGGATAGGGCCACAAGATGATTCTATCATATAATTTATATATTTAAAGGAAGAAACATGGAGAGATGCATTATATAAATCATGCAGATCAGATGCTAGATTAAACATATATAAGTATAGATGCAAGAATGAATGACATATAGAAGGGTCATATAATTTACACTTTAATCAACTCCAAATTTTAAAACACTAACCAAAGAGCCGCTAGATCAGTGGAAGCATAGTTGAAACCACCATCCTTCTTCACAACAATTAAAGGTATATTTTTCCCCTCAATAAAGATCACACGAGCACCTTCACTTTCCTCACTCCTTACTCCTTACACATCTACCATTCAAGAATGAGAATCCAATAATTATAAAAAAAATATATATATATATACATATATGTATATGTATGTATAACATTTTCCATAAAGTTTCAATTTTACAATTGTTCAAAATCCATTGTAAAAGAATCATTGTCTAAAACACCAAATGCCACCTCAAACCCATCACCTATCTATATCTTTACTTTTAATTTTCCTGATTGAAACTAGCATATAAAATACTAATTCTATTGAATTGAGTAATTTGCTTGAGTCCAAAATAAAAAAGAATAAACAATGATAAATTACATTTATGGGCCTCTGGCCTCCCACACTGTAATCCTGTACCATACTAATGTCCTCATTGCATATGCAATAATGTAATTCAACTAATACACATAGTCTAGTCTTGCCACAGTTCTTGTGCCCACTAATTTAAAGTAATCTTTTAGTTATTACAGCTATACAAGAAGTAACTAAGATGACGAAATAACAATGTTTTGCCTTTGTAGAATTGTGATCTTAGATATCAAGCCAGCATCAGTTCAAGTAGTCATACAAAATGGCCAACCTGATAACATCAGTCAAAATATAAAGTGACAATAACTTAAAGCAGATACATTTGAATCGGATGAAATATACAATTGGTGGGGCAGGGGGCTGTGAACCATAAACCAAGAATGTTCTATTTTAGCATGCACGCTATAGATTGAAATCAAAAGTTGGTGTCTTTTTTACGTGGCTCCATGGCGCAGAAAATAGGTGTGGAAAATACAATCAATGTTTGACATTGTCATTAGTTAGAAAGAAAAATATTAGTTAAGTACCTTCTCCCCTATCTTAATAGTTACTGAGTAGTGCATCCAAAGAGAAAACATCTCTACATCTAGAGAAAGTAAAACCACACATAGGCAAACAAGACGAAACTGTGGTTTATGTGGTTCACCCACAAAGCAACACGAGATTTACATGGTTCACCCAAATTCAAGGCTATGTCCACCGAGTCACTTAACTAAAATCTGAAT
Organism: Camellia japonica; assembly: GCA_030407325.1. Lineage (NCBI taxonomy): Eukaryota > Viridiplantae > Streptophyta > Magnoliopsida > Ericales > Theaceae > Camellia > Camellia japonica. The sequence continues at coordinate 94,768,384 of JAPPVO010000016.1, forward strand.
AAAAGAATTACAAGTCTCTTCACACTCAATCTCGCACACACTATTGATCTTTCACTAATGTATATATCTCTCAACAAGATCACAAAACTTATAACTAATGGAGTTATAAAGGTCTATTTAAAGTGCTAGATCAAATCTGGACAGAACAATGATTTTTTGTGTGCACAAAATCAGTCAGGTCAAAAACCTCCGGTTGTGCTGCCCAGAGGCTCCATTCACACAGATTAGTCCAGTATCAAAGCAATCGTCCCAGTCAGATTCTGCTTGTGCAGCCAAGAACCTCCGCTCGATTGAGTGGATCAAGTCAGTAGCCAAAATCCTTTTCTAATTACTCCCAGTCTCAATAACATATTCTAGTGTGTTTTACAATGTCGAAGGGAGAGGGGACAAAGAAGAGTCGTGGGGCTGAACATTGAAAGTTCGAGAAACAAATCTAACTGTAGGATTAAGGAAGTATCAATCTCAGTCACCCAACTAATTGTACACATTTTAAAAAACTGACATGTTCTATTACATTGAGATCAAAAGCAAAAATTTCACGCAGAATTTCTTAGAAGCAATCAAATACAAAACTGGTGAAAGCAGCAAATATAAAATTGAAGAATCCAAGGCAGGAAAAAATTATTGAGAAGCTATTGTGAAGGGAAACAAAAAAAAAATTAGAAAACTCAGGATCCTCAAACCTGTCGTTTTCATTAAGCTCTTGTTTTCACAGTTTTACAGCAAAAAAAATGGAAAATTCTATCGTTGAGAAGTAATTGGGCCGAATGAATGAATCATGTAAACATGTTATAGTGAGAAATTTTTAGAACCAAATACAAATGAAGCTAAAAAATGTGCAAAAACAATATTATATTTACCAGGAACAAAACTCTCGAAACCCCAAAATCGCAACTGGGTTTCGATCAAACACAGTCTGTGTCGCCGAAGCCTGAACGATTCCTGTATCGATCGTCACCGACCCATTAACCCTAGAAATGTTCAGTGTGAAGCGTCCGGCTCCCATGTCCTCCGTGGCCAAGGTGGGTTGAACCGGGTTCACAATCGATTCGAGGGAGCTGAGAGGGTAGTACGAGTGATTGATTCTGTGTGAGAGAGAGAGAGACAGAGGGAGAGCAAGAGAGAGAAAGAACCGTGAAGAAGCAATAGATTTGGGCAAAAATTTAGGCGCCAGTATGAAATTTTTCCCAGTAAAATTTTGAACAGATTTGGCGACTAAATTTTAGTCGTTGAAGATAGGTTACCAATGATAAAAAAAAAAAAAAATTACTTTTGGTCAGCTAAAGGCGACTAAAATAATTTTTGTCGCTGAAAGTGAGTATTTGACGACTAAAACTATTGTCGGCAAAGACAAAAAATAATATTTTTATTTTTCATTCGGCGACTAAATATTTTAGTAGTTAAAAGTTAATATACGGCGACTAAATTTTATTTTGTCGCTAAAAGTGAGTATTTGGCGACTAAAACTTTAGTTGCCAAAGAGAAAAAAATAATTTTTTTATTTCCCATTCGGCGACTAAATATTTTAGTAGCCAAAAATCAATATACAGCGACTAAATTTTTTTTTTGTCGCCAATTTTGGTATATTTAGCGATTAAATTTTTTTTTAGTCGCCAATAATGAATGTACACCGACTAAAAAAAATTAGTAGCTAAATATTTTACTTTTGGCGACTAAAAAAAATGTTAGTCGCCAATTCCATAACTTTTGGTGACTAAATTTTTTTAGTCCCCAATTTTGATCGCCAAAGATACATTTTGTTGTAGTGAATCTCTTAGAGAGAAAGGCTTTGCTCTGCTCTCTCTCTCTCTCTCTCTCTATGGACCTACCTATTTGTTTGTAACCAAACCCACATTTGAAGAATATGTTTGTAACAAAATTCAATGGACATAAACAGAGTTTCAACTTACAAAAATGAAGAAAACATAGAGTTTCGAACACAGAGCAACAATGGACGAACACAGAACTTTGAATACAAAGTAACAATGGAGGAACACAAAGTTTCACCACAATAATGGAATAATATAATATTATTTCAGGACCATGTACAAACTGGAGTTTCTAAACCCTACCAAATAGAGAGTTTCGAAACCCTAATACAATGAAACAATGCCACAAATGTGAATGAAACCGATCAAAAACAAACGTGAATAATAATAACTATCAAAATAGAGGTAGCAACAAAAAGAAAATGTGTATATCATTTTTCTATGTAATGTATATTAACAATAGACATAAGGGTATAATAGTCCAACAAACAACATAAATCAAGAAAATAAGACCTCATTAAAAAATATATATAAATAAATGGGACTAACTAAGTTATAATTTTCATTAGTGGACTTATTACCTTAGAACACCTCTAAATGGAATTTATCAATAAAATATTCAAGATAAAAATGATACAATTTTTTTTTTTTTTTAATGTGAAAAATAATCGAGAGATGCCTAATCCTTTAATACCACAATCTCTAAAGTATTAATTAATCCATCATTTTTTTTTCATTTTAATCCTGCATACCATTATTAAAGTTACTCGTAAATTTAATATCAAGCTAAACCAAAAAAAGGGACAAAAATTAAAGTTATTCATAATTGATTTGTCAGCTTTTAATTATAATCAAAATCAATAATTATTACAACAGTCTTACATTTACAAAATTTCTGTTTCCCGCAATCTCCCGCATAAAGTGACAAGAAAAATACATGTAAAGAAATACGTGTAGGTAATTTTTTAAAATTTGCTTATCACGTCATTTGAGGAGATTTGAGGGGATTTGAGAGAAAAAAAATTATGTGGATGAATTATTTTTTAATAATTAACAAGTTGTTGAATACCTTAGAATGATAATTCTTGTCATTATAAATCACAATGTGTTTTCACTTACAATCAATGAATGAAAAGTTCTATGTTTGGTTTGCCTTTTTAAAAATTATTTTACATTAATTTTTATTTTTTTTTAGAATTTTTATTTTTATTGATTTCTTTATTACTTTTAAAAAACATTTAATCTAGATGTATTTAAAAAATAAAAATATTCTTTTGAATTTTATTTTATTTTTAATGAATTTTTTATATTTTTGTTATTTTTTTTAAATGTGTCTAATGTTGATATATCTAAAAATATAAAAATATAAAAAATTAATAGAGACAAAAAAAAAATCATCTAAAACTAATTTTTTTAAAAAAATTAAATTAAAATACAAAATTTCTAAGGAGAATTACTTGTCAGTGAGTGGGTACTGAAAAAGTAAATCACAAATTAGTGGGAAATTTTAGAAGTTTCAACAGCAATGACAAGTGAAAAAATGTGAGTGATTCCAATTACACACTGCTAATATTTTTAGTATGTACCATTACTTAGTATACATACAAAATAATTTTTAAGATTTAAAAATATCTTAATTTACACCTTAACTTTTCATTACTAACCCTATACTAATACACTACTAATTATTTGAATACACACCATTACACACAAAAAATTCTTCATCTTTACCATTACATACAACAAAAACCCAACAATCTTCATAACAGAAACCATCTTCGTCGATCTTGATCTCCATCACCGGCAGAGGTTTCATTCGGCCTCCATCTTCGCCATTGTTGATCTCCATATTAGTGTTGAACTCTTGTTGTTTCTCATCTCGTCGTCTCATCGTTTCAGATCACCGGCAGAGTGTTTCATTCAGCCTCCATCTTCGTCGATGTTGATCTTTATTGTCGATTTTGAACTCTCGTTTCTTGTCGTCATTTCAAATTCATCAAATTAGTCATGTTCATAAATACAGAGTTAAACAAACTTAATGTGTTCAAAAATTTATATCTGAACAATGAATAAAAGTTTAATTTAACCGGACTAACTTAAAATGTTTAATTTTTTATGTATGGATATTTAATATTTGGTCAATCTTAATAATTTGAACAAAATTGTTTCGTTCAAATATAAATAATCGAATATTATGTAAAAGTTTAACTCTTGTTATTCGAACACAACGAACAAACTTATCTTCCCAATATACGAATGAAATAAATAAAAAAATAAAAAAAATTAAGTCATAAACTAACATTTTCAATGTTCAAATCAACGCTTTCAATATTTATATCAGAACCGACCATCTCAGTATTATCCATGATGTGCAAATATTAATTAATTTTAATGTTCTTAAACCCTAAATCTTTAAAGCCAATAATATTTTGAATTTAAAAAATAAATATAATGGAGAAAAGAATTAAGTGAGCTAATTGATAATAAATTATATCACAAGTATATGTTAATGGTGAAAATAAAAAAGAAATACAATATTTATATGTTAAAATCCTAAACATTATATGAATGATAGTTTGTGAAAGTATTTTATGTTTTTAAATATGAAATTTTTGAATAGGTAGAATACATACCATATTATTCTTAATGATCATTTCATTAGAAGCTATTCTTGAAATAAAAATTTAATTTATTAATGATATGTACTAAAAGTGTAGCAATCCCGGTTTCATTTTTTTTTTTTTTTATTTACCACTTCGACTGGGCCGGTCGGGGGTCGAGGGGGCAGCGCCCCTTCGCGGGTGCAAGGGCAGCGCCCTGGCGGGGGTCGAGCTGCCTGGTCAGCTCGCAGGTTCCAAGGGCAGCGCCCTGGCGGGGTTGAGAGGCAGCGCCCCTCAAAACAAAAACTCAGAATGCATTCGAAGTTACTTGACCTATGTCCGCAATTCACCACTTTATAAGCATTTGGACACAAAATGTTTCCTCTCTCAGCGATGTGGGATTCAAAGAGTGGACGAAAATGTTATGCCAAACGACGTCGTGTGGTGCGTTTGTTGAAAGTTCCACATCGATTACAGAATACATTTTTAGGTGGACAAACTTCTATATAAGTGCAAGTGCAGAGGGTTAGCTTATCAGCTTCTATGGTTCTTTCTTGGTTTAAGGAGCCATTACGAGCCGAGCTCGAGTTATAAATTTTAGTTGTGCCGAGTTGGATTTTGGCCATAGTTCCATTGGGATTTTGGCCATAGTTCCTTCGCCAAAGTTGTGTAATTTCTCGAGGGCTTTGCTGTAGATCGAGTTTCATCGTCGGTGATTTTGGGGTTTCAACTCTTTTCATTTTCTCCATTTGAGCTCCGAATTTGAGGTAGGGATATCCTACTCCTCCTTATGAGCTTTGTCTTTAAATTTTGGTATTTTGATATGTTGAAAATTGCTGTGTAATTTTCAGAAAGTTTGGGCCTTTGTGTAATTTTACAAAAGTTAGGGTTTTAAATAAATAAAACCTATTTGCCTGTTTGGCTTGGAGAAATGGGATTAATGTTGAAACATTGATGAAAAATGGAACCTTAGGGTTGTTATGTAATTTATGGGAATAATGCCTTAATTACATTGATAAATTAATTTGAGAAATTAATTTGAGAAAGGAAATTGAAATTGTTGGAATTGGGGGTGTACGGGGCTAAAGGGTGTAGTGGGACAATTTACCGCTCACCTAGTTGAAATGTTGATTTTATATCCATTTGGTGCATTTATTTTCTGTTTGTAAATAACTGCTTTGGGTTATTGGTGGGGATAGTCTTGATTATTGTAGACAATGCATGATGATTAGGTAAACGAAAACTAATCAAGGGAATGTGTCATTGAGTATGACGGTTAAAAGAATACATTAACTTTATGTATTGATCGATGATGTGTATAATAATTGTTTATATGCAATGTGTTGTGTTGGAGAAGATAGAGGATGTACTCCATGGTTTAGGGGAAGATAGGAGATGGACCTCTAAACCGGATGTTGTTTAGGGGAAGATAGGGGATGAACCTCTAAACTGGATGTTGTTTGGGAGAAGATAGGGGATGGACTCCGTAGATACAACTCATATGCTTGTCTATTGATGTGTTGATACAGCTCATATGCTTATCTTTGGAAGTGTGATATAGCTCTCATATGCTTATCTATTGATGTGTTGATACAGCTCATATGCTTATCTTTGGAAGTGTAATATAGCTCTCATGCTTATCTTTTGATGTGTTGATATAGCTGATATGCTTATCCAATGTGAAATGGGAAAATGTCTAACATGAGTTACTGTCTCATATAAGTTGTTTGGCCAGGTTCTGAGCCATGGTTATAAATTGAGAAATGAATAAGAAATGGAAAATGAAAAGTAATATGAACTTGTATGTCATAAAACTGTAATGTGATATAAGTGGATGTATCAGTGTTGACCATCTATCAACTCCTAATCTTTTAGTCATTGTTTATAGCTGGTTTAGTATATCTCTATTGGACTGTTAGCTCACCCTATACGGGAATATCATTTTCAGGTGCAGGTGAGATGTTAGGCAATAGCATGGATGGACTCTCGGAAAGCAAGAGTTTCCTAATTATGCTTTAAGTGTGCATGAGTGTTATTTGTGAAGCCAAGGGCTTAATGTGTAATGAGCGAAACTCTATTTGTGTAACCAAGCAATGTCTTGGTAAGATGTAAGCCTATATGGCATTTAATTGCTTACTAAACAGTGAACTCTGATATATGAATTTATGTTGTTTCTTATGTTTATTTCGCATATGAGTTATCTTTATTGTAATATTTTGGGGGCGTTGCAAAAAGTATATTGTTTCCACTTTTTAAAAAACACTTTTCAGAAAATTCTATTTTCTTATTTTTCGTGTTTTTTTGTTTTTACTAAATTTTTTTTAATATTTTAAGCAATTTTTTTACTTTTTAGACACACTTAACATAAATACACCTAAAAAGTAAAAAAATTGTAAAAAAAATCTTTTAAAAATTCACTAAATACCAAAAATATAAAAAAAAAATACAAGAATTCAGTACATTTTTTATATTTTTATGTATTTATGAATTTTTTAAAATACTTTTTCACAAATTTTTTACTTTTTAGATACATCTAAGTAAGGTGTATCTAAAAAAGTAAAAAAAAAAATGTTTAAAATTTTAAAAATATTCATTAAAAATAAAAAAATACGAAAATCAAAAAAATCAATTTTCAAAAAATTTAATGCAAAAAATTTAAACTAAATACACTGATTAGTAGTATGTAAATAGAACCACCTAAAATATGTTATAAAATATTAATATTAATTTATTATTTTACCCTCAACTCTCAAATTACTATTACAGCACCTTTTTCATTCCAATATCATTATCAGACCTCGCCGGCATTCAAGAAACATCAACATCACAACCACTCAGCCTTTACAAAACGTCAAAGAGGGCTGCTATTTTCTCTCTCTCATGGTGTGATTTACATCCTTATTTCATGTTATGCTGCTATTTATATTGTGATTGATAGAGGAATTAGGATCCTTGATTTCATAGAAGACATGTGGTTTGTTATTGGTTAGAAATATGATCATATGGTATTATATGATTATTTTAAGGGGAATTATTATTTTTCCTCTTAAATTATCAAGCGTTTTTTACGTTGATTCTTATATTCCGATTTATTTTAATTTAGGATTGAACTTTTTATAAATTGATCAATTAGACTTCTGTTGTCACCTTCTATCTATAATTAGACGAAATGTGCTGACGTGGCACCAAAGTTCATTTAAAATTTTATTTTACCCGCCAAATTATACCTTAAAAATCAATTTATCCCTCAAATTAAAAATCAATTTGCCCCCCCAAACTATACTTTAACAATCAATTTGCACCCCACATTAACACATTCTGTCTAATTGTGGACGTAAGGTGATGGCAGGGGCCTAATTGATCAATTTGTGGAAAGTTCATGTACTAAATTGAAATAAATTGAACCATGGGGATCAACGTAAAAAACGCGTGATAATTTGAGAAAAAAATGATATTTCCTCTTATTTTGAGTAAATTTTATTAAAAGATGTGTAAAAAAAAAATAAGAAAGTGATGTAATGGAGGTTTTGATTTTTTTATTACTTTAATCACAAAAAAAAAAAAAAACCAACATATGTGTTTCAGAACATTTTTAAAAAAAAGTCATTTTTAAAAAAAAAGTTAAAAGTAATTTATTTTTAAATTATGTCAAAAGAATTTGTTTTTTCAATTTGTTTTGTATATATGAATCTAAAACGTAAACCAAAAAAAATCAAAATTTTCAAAAAATAAAAGATAAAAGCAAACAAGCAAGATTTTGTTGACTTATTTTGACTTATTTTATTTGATTTTTTATTTTTTGGTTCGTCTCATTAAAATTTAGAAGCCAAGAAAATGAAAAGTAAACTAAAAAAAATCAACAAATGAGCAAATCCAAAACACCCATTAATATCACGTAGTTGCATGCTTAATCCAAAACACCCATTAAACAGTTAATCATCTGGAAAAATTATCTTATTACAATTAATACCTTCTGTTGAGATTATGTTATTTAAATGGAATCAAATCATTTGCAAATCACATGTGGCACTTATTGATTTTTTAATACAATAATATTCTTTTTGGGATTTAATTAGAATTTTTTTCCCTCTTTATCTCAATGGCAAAATACAAACAAAATCATCAATTATGGACATTATTGATGAAAGAGATGACAACATCATTTTTTATTTATGTAATTAACAAATTATTGATAAAAATTAGATTTAAGTGTAATATGAATTAAAATATTAAGGGAACTTAATCTAAACCTTAAGGACGGTTACCCTAAAAAAATACAAATTAAAGCTTAATTTTTTGAAATAAAGTGAAACTGAATCGAATTGATAGTAAACCTTTTTAAATTTTTGTTAAACTTGTCAGTGTCATATGAAGTTCACTGCCACAACTCAAAATTGAAAGGCCAAATTTTGATAATAGTTTAAGATGCTAGTATAACTAAATTTTTTTTTTTCTAATTTTAATCCAAGAGTTGAAATTAATAATTTACTTTTCATAATCCGCCTTATTCTTAAAATCTCAAAAACAAAAGGGTTAGGTTTCTCTCAATTTTAAATTTGACCGTCATGTTCAGACTTGTAAGGCCATCATGAGTTCTGTTTCAATTATTCGAATAATTTATTTTATTAAGTTCTCTATCTATATTTTTCATTAAAAAAATTAAATTAATCCGATAATCATAATCTTTTTATTTTATTGCATTTGTCTTAACCAAAAAAAAAATTGACAGGTGTGTTTTTACAGACAACTACAATAAAATGATAAGGTTTGGATTATCATATTGACCTGATTTTTTTTCATGAATGATATATATGGAGGCTTTACAAAATCAACTATTCATATCATCGAAATAAGATACGTGATGATAGTCAAATTTAAATTTAAGTTGTAGTGGTAATGTTCCGATATGCAATGCACACCGTATGCAATCCTACAACAAAATTACGTAAATTTTCACAAACTTACATAAGTGATCTCACAAAAAATGCATAAATTGAACACAAATTCACGTAAATTTACATAAGTGATCTCACAAACTCACAAAAAAAATTAAATATAAAAAAATATAATTTTTCAATCTTCCAGATCTAATGTTTAGCTTGCATCGAAACTTTCACCCTCGGGCCCAAAACTTTAAGATTAATTTCAGATCTTCTCACAATTTGAAGACCAACGCTGTTTAACGCGTTCGTTTCATGCTAGGTAACCACCTCAACCTCAATGTTCCATCTTGATCAGTAGACGTGGAGTCTTCAGATTTCAAATTGAAGGTTGCAGTGTAATTAGGTTTGTGTGCGATGCGATTCGAACGGTTTGAAAGTAAAATTACAAATCGAATGGCAGATTTGTGGATTAGGGGATTGAAGAATATTCTAACTAATTATCATACATTTGCATAACATATAATACTAATTTGTATAATATTTTTTATATATATAACACAAAGTAATTTTACATAATATGTTTCATATATATAACTACTAATTTGAAATAAATAGTATATCTTAAATCTCTCTCACATTCATTTTTATTTTGATATTTCATTGGAGGTTACAAAATATATATGTATTAACTGTAGTGGAGCAGAGCGGTTTGGAAGACGGATTATAAATTTTAAAGTTTAAACTGCAGTTAGCGGTTAAAGTGGAGCGAATTAATGGGAATCGGTGCGGTTTTAGTGGATAGAACGGTATTTTGCACAGCCTTAGATATAATAGAACTTTGGATGCGTTTAGCGACTTAGATTTGGTTGTTTTCGATTTACTTTTTTATTTATTTTTTATTTTTTTGTTTAAGATTCCTCCTCCTATAAAAATTTGTTAACTCGCTTATGAGATATTTTGTTACCATTGTACAAAATTGACCCAATTTTTTGTTGGGATCTGGGATCCCGCCCAAGACCTTATAGAAATCAATGCAAGCAGAAAAACACACCCATGCACAAGGAGACACAATATTTAACGTGGTTCGGCCTCAAAGCCTACGTCCACGGGAGAGTAACCGGTTTTCACTATACCAATGGGAAGATTACAGAAAGATTACAATAGAGGAGGAGCTCACACTCTCCTCACTCAGCCACTCTCCCGTCTCCCTCGCTCACACCGAGAGAGACGGTCTTTCCGCCTACATCTCTCACCCTCTTTGGTTGCTCGGTTCTCTTACTCTCTCTCTCTCTCACGTTGCCTCTCCTCTCAACCTCCATTTATAGGTGAGGGAAAGCCTTGGGCAGCCACCTTCTTTGACACTTGGGGTTGGTGAGCCAAACTTGGTGGTTGGTGGTTGGTGGCCAACTTGGTTTGGTGAGCCTACCATTGTTGCCATTGTTGACCAAGATTGATCACCCCTTTCACACATGGGGTGATCTCCACATTTTTTATATTGATTTTACAATGAAAGTCGTTATAAATAAAACTATAATAAAAAGCAAACAAATAACACACGCAACACACCACACCACAGTGAGAAAAATGGCAGTCATTGCATCTACCGAATACAATCGCATGAAGGAAGTGAAAGAATTCGACGACTCCAAAATCGGCGTCAAAGGCCTCTCCGATTCCGGTGTCACCGCCATCCCCAAATTCTTCATTCAGCCGCCGGAAACTCTCTCCACTTTCAAATCTTGATCTTTTAACACCGGCGGCATCCCCGTAATCGATCTCTCTAACATAAATTCCCCCAAACTCAGACCAAACATCGTCAGCCAAATTCGACAAGCCGCGAAAACTTGGGGTTTCTTCCAAGTGATCAACCACGGCGTACCCAACTATATTATCAACAAAACACTCATGTCAATCCGATCATTCCACGAACAACCCAGGAGGTAAAGGCAGAGCACTACGTTCGGGATGAGTTCAAAGGATTCGTGTATGCCAGCGACAACGATCTTCTCCGGTCGAAGGCGGCGAGCTGGCACGACTACGTGCATGCTTGGATGTGGCCGAAGGCTGTGGAGGCGGAGAAGATTCCGGCAGTTTGCTGGCAGGAGGTGGTGTTGGAACTTTATTTTAAGTTTTAAAATTTAAAGAGTTAATTATAATTTTCATCTCCTGTAATTTGATATAAATTTCGCTTTAATTGTTATAGTTTTAATATCAATAATTTGACCGGTAGAATTTAAGTCTAATTTTAATTTAGTTAATCTATCTAAATTAGATATCAAAATTAATAAATTTGACACATTTATCAATTTTCTAAATTTGGTTCTTACATTAAGTTAATATTAACAATTTTGGAATATTTATCAATTTCTAAGTTATATACATAGATAAAATTAACAAAAATTAGGACGAAATAACCAAGTTAAAACTAGATTTAAAGTGTAGAGATTAAATTATTCAAATTGAAATTATAGAGACTAATGCTGTGTTTGCTTAGAGGATTTGGGCAGAGATTTGGAAAGGGAAAGAGAAAATATGTGTGAAACTAGGTGAAATATAGGTATATTTTGTTCACATTTTACCTAACTTTTCCCTTTTCATTTCCAAATCCCTTCTCAAATCCTCTAACCAAACGTAGCGTAAATGAAATTTGAGTCAAACCAAGAGTGAAAAGTGTAATTAATCTAAATTTAACATAAAAAAAAAAATTTCACTCTAATCTCTATAATTTAAAGTCGTACAATTTAAACTTTAAAACAAAATTTCTATTTAATATGTTAACTTGTTACAGCTCTCAATGCACTAATTTTGATGCATAAATTCCCAACAGGTGGTGGAGTGGGACCGGTATGTGACGGATGTGGGGGAGAAGGTGGCAGAGCTGTTGTCGGAAGGGCTCGGATTGGTGGCCGGAAAACTGAAAGAGGAGGGGCTTCTAGGTTCGAGGTTGATTGCGGGAGTGTACTATCCTTATTGTCCCCAACCTAATTTGACATTTGGGCTTAACCGTCATACAGATCATGGAGTGCTTACTGTCCTGGTGGAGAACCAGGTGATGGGTTTGCAGGTCAAGCATGAGAGCATGAAGGAGAGTCGGTGGATGTGAAGCCCTTGCCTAGTTCCTTGATTGTTAACATTGGGGATGCTCTTCAGGTGACACTTGTAGCCGTACCCACATCTTATATTTATGGGAAAATGAGTGAGAGCTCTAATTAGAGCTATCACTAATGATGTGACAGTGGATCACAGTATGTATTGTGTCTATTTTTTTTTTTTTTTTACTTTGCCACCTTATTAGTGGTGGGTTTAGAGCCATTAAATTAGTGGTCTCTAGCACCACTGATATTTATATGTGTGTATATAAATTATATCGGTGGTTTTTGTATTTTGTTACATGTGTCATTTTAATCACTATATTTTTAATTGACGGTCATCATTTGGAAACATACACTATAAAAAATAAGATTTTAGAGATCAAAATTTAAGGACAAAATTATTTTTTAGGGACCAAATAAATTTGTTACGAAAAGTGTCGTTATTATATTTTTAACAACAAAAATTTGACATTAGTGATGAATTATTATCCTTTTGGGACTAAATTTTTTATCTCAAAAAATAAACCATTTTAAGACCAAATTATTTTGTCCGTAAAAGTCTATTTATTAGTGACATTTTTAAAATTTTGTCGTTAAAAACCTTATTTTTAACTTTTCAGGATGACCTTTTAACGACTATTATCATGACGATAAAAATTGGTCCCTAAATATTTTTTGCAACAAAATTTTCACTTTTAGAAACCAAAATATTTGGTCTCTAAAACTCTTATATGTTGTAGTGATACTATTTTAGTAATTTTTTAGTTTTTTATAAAAATATATGCAAAAAATAGAGAGAGTGATGTGATAATTTATCATTGAGGTCAATTCATTTGGTTGAGCAAGGTTATAATTTTTTTCCTAAAATCATGACATATGTTATTCATATACGTATTTTTCATAAATAAAAATAAAAAAATGATAATGGTTGTAGTCAATTAGACCAAATTGAGATAAAATAATAATAAAAAAATTCAGAATAAAAATCAAACTAATTGAAATTGTATGATTCAAAATGACACAATAGTTAAAGTATAGGGACTACTTGTTTTATTTATCCTAAATAAAAAAGATGAGTATTCAGTCTAGTTCATAATCTAAATTGAAGGGTGTTGTTTGGGCCCATGGGATCCACAACAGTCCCCATTTCGATGATTCGAACTGTTCATTTTGTCAGACACTTCGAGTATTTCACCCACACAAAAATTAGATCGATTCGATAATCGTAACATATTCAATTTATCATGTTTATCACAAAAAAAAAATGACAATAATTGTGTTTTAAAAATAAACAATCCTTTTTTTTTTTTTACAAACATAATAAATTTAATATGTTATGATTATTAGATCGATTTAATTTTTTATGTAAATGAAATATACAAAATATTTAACAAAATGAATAATTTAAATTATCGACATGAAATTCATTGTGAACCCTACAAATTCAAAAATCACAATAGACTAGAAAGAAGCCGTCTCAAGAAAAAGAGAAAAAAAATTTCCATTTTCTTTCACGCTAGTTAATGGATGTGAGGCCCACGGAGTGTCATCTAATTAAAAAAAATTAAATTAATTAGATATAGTAATAATATGATTGCTTTATATTTGTATTAAAAAATAAATAAATTATTTTTAAAATTATATTTTACAGTTGTTAAGAAAAATATAATTTGATTACCCATTGTCAATATCTCATTAATTTAATGAATACTTTAAATCACCAAAATAAAGGTAACGTGTGATCACAACCGCACAAACTAGGCCATCCGGTCCAAAAATTGTTTCACTGAGTGACAAGCCTCCTCCAAAAATTGTAGATAGATATGACAAACTTTCCATAATTGCATTTTCAAAATATAGATATATACATGGGTGTAGATTGTACTTTCAAGAGTGCCCTAGTGGCACATCATTCTCGTGCAAAAAGTTTACATATGATCAACCAAAATTTAGGTACTTATATACATATGGAAAATGCAATACAATAACAAATTTTTAACTTGATTTTCTAATCATCACAGAAAAAAGTTTGAGTCTGACATATATTTATTAATATTTTCGATTCTTTTATTTTTATGTTTAGTGATAAGAAAATGATAATAACTTCACATATTTCGGATTATGTCAAATGGAGAGTATACAAGCGTAGAGTATCGTGTATTGGCTAATTCCATGAAGGAACCTCGAATATCAATTGTTGAATTCTTCAGCTTGTATAAGAAGGATGAAATTCGTCGCTATGGACCATTTCCAGAGCTTTTAACAGCCAAGAAACCAGCTCTGTATCGAAACTTCTTATACAAAGAATTTTACGATAATTTCTTCAGCAAGGGTTTGGACAGCAAGTCTTTTGTGGAGAAACTAATGATACCCCATGAATGAGTGAATATGAAATGGGAGGTGTTTTCATGTCTATCACTGTGTGTTTGTGTGTGCCATGAATGAGTGAATATGAAATGTGAGGTGTTTTCATGTCTGTCATTGTGTGTTTGTGTGTGCTTGTGTTTGTCAGTGCAAATGGGGATGATGTGAACTAGTAGATGCATACATTGTGATAATACTCACTGTGTTTTAATATTTCCGACTCTTACTCAAGTTCTATGAAAACAGTGTTTATTGTTAGAGAGTTGTCGCGGTCACTCTAAATCACCTAATTTAAGGGTAAATTAATTATACCACTGGACCTGAACCAAATTTAGAGATCCCAAGTTTGAGCTTGAGCTTGAATCTAAGTTTGAAATTAACTTTTACTTAAAATTTTGTTCGAACTTTTGGCCAACCCAAGCCTGTGTTTAACTCAGAGAATTTAGGCTAGGCTCAAGTTGTCCAAATTTAAACATCCAAAAAAAAATCCTAAACTAATGTATTGCACTTTTTGAAAAGAAAAAAGATAAAATATCTCCAAAAATACAAAAACAAACCATAATAAAAACATAGTTTGAGTTACGTGTATCGAACAGTAAAATGTATTGCATTATAATATGGTGAGAAAATAATCCCTAATTTATAATATTTCATTTTTATTATATCAAATTTATATATATTAATAGAATTCAATTTACTTGAGTTGTGAAAACACTTGCCCAAATTAAATTTGGGTTGACAATTTTCAACCCAATTAGACTTGATGACAAATTTGAAATTATACTGCTTAAGTGTCAAAAAATTTTAAGTTGGACTTGAGTTGCATAAGTTAAGCCCGTCTATGTTGTAACCTTACTCTAAATGTTATGATTGATTGTGAATTTTTTTTTGTGTAGGCAGATTGATAATTCTGTTGTGGAAAGTTTTGGAGTAGGAGGGAAAACATGCATAATGTCTAGGGTTTATCCAACTCTAACAGTATTCAAGGACGCTCATTTATATGCATTTAACAATGGCACTGAGACAGTCACAATTGAGAATCTGGATGCTTGGGGCATGAACTCTCCCCTAATGAACTAAGTAGAGATGTAAAATAAATAAATAAGACAAAGGTTAATTAAACCAAGATCCTCTCAATTATTAATAAATACCATTTTACCTTTTATTTATGAACATGTACATATTAATCCTTCCAAGTATATAAATTGAGGTGATCTGGAGGGAATGAAAGTGATATATTTTTGAAGTTGAAAAGATCAAAATGGATGGTTTCATAAATAAGGGGAGAAAGTGATACTTTAATTAATTCATATAATGTAGTTTTTTTTGGGTAAATTGAAAAATCTAGAAACCCTAGATGTTGATTTGTGATTATGTACCAATTTTAAGCAGAATATAACAATCTCAATCAAACTGTTAGGACTCTTTGTTGTCAAATTCCATGGATCAAATCCAAGGTTGTAATTTTTTAAATTCACATGTTGGGTCAAACTAGGATTACTTTGGATTTCTCTAAGAAGTTGATTTTCTTCCAAAACTAGGATTACTTTGGAGTCTTTTAAGAAGTTGGTTTTCTTCCAAAAACAGGATTACTTTGGATTTTCTATAAGTAGTTAGTTTTCTCCCAAAACTAGACTACTCATTAATTTTTCCTCCAGATCTTCTTTTTGGTTCTTAAGGTTTATATCTGGGGATATTTTGTTTGTTTTCTTTGATGTTTTTATTGAGTCTTCAACTCATGGTTTAAAGAGAGTACATCAAAGGTTTGTTTGTTATACACAAAAGAGAGAGTTGTTCTTCAGTTGTGGATTCTGAAGAATTCGAGCATGAAGCTTTGGTGGAATCCGGAGTGGCTCATCAGAAAGACAATTCCGTGGTGAAGATGGGGTTGGAAGAGGCACATAGAGGTTGGTTCAATTAGGCGTTGTGGATTCGCTAGATAATTGAGAGTATACCTGTGTAATTCCTTTAATTCTTCTTAGTGGATTGTCTTGTGGCAGTTGCCCGTGGTTTTTTTATCACAGTTGGAGGTGTCCAATTGTGGTTTTTCTACGTAAAAATCGTTGTGTCTCTTTCTCTTGATTGTTTGCTTGGGATTGTTATATTCTGCTTAAAATTGATACATAATCACAAATCAACATCTAGGAGGTTTCTAGATTTTTCAATTGGTATCAGAGCGGGTCGTTCTATTTTTTTAAAAAAAAAATTCTTTTAGAACGAGATCTTGTTTGATTTGTGATAATGGATTCAATTCGTGATGATAATGAAGAGTTTGAGCAAGCTTATAAAAAGTTGTATAAGGAGTCTCTTAAGTTATTTAAATTAAATGACAAACTCACAACAAAACTCAAAGCATGTGAAAGTGAGAATGTCAAACTTAAGGAGGAGATTTCCGAGGCTAGGATCAATGCCATCAAGATAGCTGATGATCAACAAGTTCTTTGTGCAAAACTGTTGACTTGTGAGATAGAGAGGAATGAGCTACAGTAAACTCATGCCATGTTTGAAGAAAAGATTGAATCTCTTGAGATGTCTCAAGTTTCTTTGGAAGAACTAATGATCAAGAAAGAGGAAGGGCTCAAGTGTGCTATGGCAACCATTGGTCTTTGGAACAAAGGATCAAAGACTTTGGAGGATATCATTGGGTCTCAACAAATCTGTTTAGACAAGAGTGGGATTGGCTTTGGAGATATGAGAGGGCAAAAACAGAGTGCTTCCACATCTCATGATACAAGAACTCAAGGAAAGGGATGACAAAAGATTCAACAAGAGGAAAGACTTCTCAAACTCCCTAGAGTTGGTAAGGTAAAAGAAAAGAAGATACACCCTGTTTTTTTTTTGTCATCATTGTGGTATGCATGGTCATATTCGCCCTTATTGTTATAAGTTGCATGGGAGAGTGCCTCAAAAGGGTAGAAATTCGACTTACATGTCTAGGCGGAATACCAAGATTCATAAGGGTGTTCATAACACCACGACACTTACCAAGACCGCTAGACCTAATTTTGTTAAGACCAAAAAGATTTGGGTAAGGAAATTTGACTTGTGTTAATGTGTTTACTCTTTTTAGTTTTTTGGATCTCTGTGTGTTTTTTTTTAATGAGAAAAAAAAAAGTGTGCATGTTTGTTTTTTTTGTCTTGCTTTGGTTAAGAAAAAAAATAAAAAATAAAAAAAAATCCAAAAAGATTTTCTTGTATGGTTTTGCAAGCTTGAAATTTTTGAGCAGTCCTTGGTGCATATTGGAATTGATGAGAATAACCATTACATATTAATATGTATGTGCTTTCTGTGGTCATTACTCATTTTGGAGTGTGTGTTCTTTGATTAGTATGTCTCATTCTGTACACACTCTTGGATTAGCAAATATTAGAGTCTTCCGCCTTAGTGATTATTTTTTTTCTATGGACTTCTGACATTGTATCTTTTGCTTTTCGAGAGGAATTGACCTATACTAGCATATCATGGGTGATGTTGAGTCTCTTAACCATCTTCCATCTTTTTGCATCTCCATGGCTTTTCCCCTCTATTCTTTGTAGTCCAGCCATGAGGAAAAGGCTACCTCAGAGTCACCAACCAGGCTATCCTTATTATATCCATGCTTCTCTAGTTCGGTTTCCATACTCTTGAGCGTGTCAGCCGCCAATGAGTGTGCAAAAGCAAAAAGAAAAAAAAAATATGCAAAAGAAAGAAACGAAAAAAGTGAAAAAGAAAGAAAAAAAAAAAGGGATTCATTGATTGAGGGGAAGCCTCCGCCTTTACTCACCAAATACCTCTTGATTTTTAGTGGTTTGACTTTCCTTTGTTGTGCTTAGATTCTCTTGTCGGAGGTCCAGCTTTCATATCACTACTAGGATTTGAATCTAGTGTTTGTCGAACTCCAAGAGTCACACACACACTTTTATCATGGGATCTATGCTTTTCACATAATGCATCACTTTCTTTCATGAGGAATCTTCTACAGACTGTGCACATTGTGTTTTCAAGTAATTGTGCTTCTTGGATAGTCTTGTGTGTTTTAAGGTACAAATCTGGAATTCCTTGCTTGCTCCACCATATTATTTTTGTTGGTTTTCTTTCTGTTCATTTTTTTCAGTATTTGTGGTTGCTTTTAGTGAGGGGGAGTTCGGTTAATCGTTATCTTGTCATTGCTTGTGTGGGTTTTGATCTTGATTTTGTTATTTGAGATTCCTTTGTCAATTCGTGACAAATAGGGGGACAAATTTGTTTTTCATGTATTCATGTCATGTGTCGGGTGCATATGTCTTAGTTTTCAGGTTTTCATGCTACATGTTCTTAAAATCTCCAAGTTGCATCTATTCATATTATTCATGTTTTTCATCTCATACTTCAAGATAATCTAGCCATATGTTTATTGCTTTTTCATATACTCTTGTGGGACTAATAGTTGTTTTGGAGATTGTAACACTAATAGTTGTTTTGCAGATCATGACCTTGAGAAATAAGTTTGTAAAGAGATTTGGTTATAAGTGCTGGTTCCTAGTTGGTGGTGTTGTTCTTGTGTTGATTGGAAAATTGTTTTAGTGTTTTTATTAGAAAAACTGTTGTAGCATGGTTTTGTCCAGGATTTAACAAAGGGGGAGATTGTTAGGACTTTTTGTTGTCAAATTTCATTGATCAAATCCAAGGTTGTAATTTTTTAAATTCACATGTTGGGTCAAACTAGGATTACTTTGAATTTCTCTAAGAAGTTGATTTTCTTCCAAAACTAGGATTACTTTGGAGTCCTTTAAGAAGTTGGTTTTCTTCCAAAAACAGGATTACTTTGGATTTTCTATAAGTAGTTGGTTTTCTCCCAAAACTAGACTACTCATTATTGTCAAATTCCATGGATCAAATCCAAGGTTGTAATTTTTTAAATTCACATGTTGGGTCAAACTAGGATTACTTTGGATTTCTCTAAGAAGTTGATTTTCTTCCAAAACTAGGATTACTTTGGAGTCCTTTAAGAAGTTGGTTTTCTCCAAAAACAGGATTACTTTGGATTTTCTATAAGTAGTTGGTTTTCTCCCAAAACTAGACTACTCATTAATTTTTCCTCCAGATCTTCTTTTTGGTTCTTAAGGTTTATATCTGGAGATATTTTGTTTGTTTTCTTTGATGTTTTTATTGAGTCTTCAACTCATGGTTTAAAGAGAGTACATCAAAGGTTTGTTTGTTATACACAAAAAGAGAGTTGTTCTTCAGTTGTGGATTCTGAAGAATTCGAGCCTGAAGCTTTGGTGGAATCCGGAGTGGCTCATCAGAAAGACAATTCCGTGGTGAAGATGGGTTGGAAGAGGCACATAGAGGTTGGTTCAATTAGGCGTTGTGGATTCGCTAGATAATTGAGAGTATACCTGTGTAATTCCTTTAATTCTTCTTAGTGGATTATCTTGTGGCAGTTGCCCGTGGTTTTTTATCACAGTTGGAGGTGTCCAATTGTGGTTTTTTCACGTAAAAATCGTTGTATCTCTTTCTCTTGATTGTTTGATTGGGATTATTATATTCTGCTTAAAATTGATACATAATCACAAATCAACATCTAGGAGGTTTCTAGATTTTTCACAAACAATAAAAGACAAATCGACACAACGATTTTACATGGAAAAACTTCAATTGGACACCTCCAACTGTGATTAAAAAACCACGGGCAACAGCCACAAAACAATCCACTAAGAAGATTTAAAGGAATTACACAGGTATACTCTCAATTACCTAGCGACTCCACGCCTAATTGAACCAACCTCTATGTGCCTCTTCCAACCCCGTTTTCACCTCGGAATTGTCTTTACGATAAGCCACTCCAGAATCCACCGAAGCTTCAGGCTCGAATTCTTCAGAATTCTCCGAAGAACAACTCTCTCTCTCTCTTATATATAACAAACAAAACCTTTGATGTACTCTCTTTAAACCATGAGTTGAATACTCAAAAAAACATCAAAGAAAACTAACAAAATATCCCCATATATAAACCTTAAGAACTAAAAAGAAGATCTGGAGGAATTAATTTAGTTTTGGAAGAAAACCAACTATTTATAGAAAACAAAAGTAATCCTAGTTTTGGAATAAAACCAATTTCTTAAAGAACTCCAAAGTAATTCTAGTTTTGGAAGAAAACCAATCTCTTATAGAAATCCTTGTCAAACGGGATTGTCAAGAATAAAACCTAACAATCTCCCCCTTTGGCAATGCCGTGACAAAACACACCTAACAAATAAAATCCTAATCACCCCAACCCATTATAGCCAACAAACACAAACTTCTTTCTCAAGGTCATGATCTTCAAAACAACTATTAGTGCCACAATCTCCAAAACAACTATTAGTCCCACAAGAGTATATAAAAAAGCAATAAACATAGGGGTACTTACCAATTAGTCCTATTAACTAGA
This sequence comes from Camellia japonica, assembly GCA_030407325.1. Classification (NCBI taxonomy): domain Eukaryota; kingdom Viridiplantae; phylum Streptophyta; class Magnoliopsida; order Ericales; family Theaceae; genus Camellia; species Camellia japonica. The sequence continues at coordinate 94,789,484 of JAPPVO010000016.1, forward strand.
CTTATTTACCTACAGGTCCTAACTAATAAATTTAACATTATAAAAATAAGAGAGTGATAAATTTATCACTAAAAATTTATTTATAAAAATAAGAGACTGATAAATTTATCACTATAAATTTATTCATAAAAAAAAAGACTGATAAATTTATCTTTATCACTTAATAAATTTATCAAATAGGACTTAATGGGTAATAAGTCTTCAAAGTAGGACCTATTGGGTAATAAGTCTCCAAAGTAGGACCTATTGGTAGTTTACCCATAAACGATATGACAAGATTATCTTAAAGCATTTGAAGCATGAGATGGAAAACATGAATATATTCGACTTGGAGATTTTAAGAACATGCAGCATGAAAACCTGAAAACTAAAACACATGCACCCGACACATGGCATGAATATGGCTTGAATACATGAAATCCTAAGACACAAGCACCGGACAATCTTACTCCCCCTTGTTGTCACGAATTGACAAATGAAGCTCAATCAACTAAAGCATGATCATAAACCACACAAGCAATGATATGATGATGTAAATATCAGGAGCATACAAGAATGCAAAGCAACATGCAAAACAACTAAAGCTAATCTTCCTTACCAAACAAATCAAAGTGATCATACGAACAAACTTTTGTAACAATAAACCAAACTTCCCCTCACTAAAAACAACCACACACACTGAAAATAGTGAACAAGAAGAAAAAGACAAAAAATAATATGGTGGAGCAAGTAAGGAATTTCATATTAGTACCTTAATACACACAAGACTATCCAAGAAGCACAATTATTTGAAAACACAATGTGCACAACCTCTAGAAAATTCTTCATAAAAGAAAGTGATGCATTATGTGAAAAGCATAGATCCCATGATAAAAGTGTGTGCGTGACTCTTGGAGTTCGACAAACACTAGATTCAAATCCTAGTAGTGATATGAAAGCTGAACCTCCGACAAAAGAATCTAAGCACAACTAAGGAAAGTCAAACCACTAGGAATCAAGGGGTATTTGGTGAGTAAAAGCGGAGGCTCTCCCTCAATCAATGAATCCTTTATTTTTTTTCTTTTTTTTCACATCTTTTTCTTTTCTTTCTTTTGCACATTTTTTTTCTTTCTTTTGCACACTCATTGGCGGTGACATGCTCAAGAGTATGGAAACCGAACTAGAGAAGCATGGATATAATAAGGATGGCCTGGTTGGCGACTCTGAGATAGCCTTTTCCTCATGCCTAGACTACAAAGAATAGAGGGGAAAGCCGTGGAGATGCAAAAAAGATGGAAGGTGGTTAAGAAACTCAACATCACCCATGATATGCTAGTATAGGTCAATTCCTCTAGAAAAGTAAAAGATACAATGCCAGAAGTCCATAAAAAATAATCACTAAGGCGGAAGACTCCGATATTTGCTAATCCAAGAGTGTGTACAGAATGAGACATACTAATCAAAGAACTCACACTCCAAAATGAGTAATGACCATAGAAAGCACACACATATTAACATGTAATGGTTATTCTTATCAATTCCAATATGCACCAAGGACTGCTCAAAAATTTCAAGCTTGCAAAACCATACAAGAAAATCTTTTTGGTTTTTTTTTTTTTTCAACAATAAAGCAAGACAAAAAAACAAGCATCCACACATTTTTTTTCTTTTTTTTTTTCATTGAAAAAAAAAAACACATAGAGACCCAAAAAAACTAAAAAGAGTAAACACATTAACACAAGTCAAGTTTTCTCACCCAAATCTTTTTGGTTTTAACAAAATCAGGTCTAGCGGTCTTGGTAAGTGTCGTGGTGTTGTGAACACCCTCATGAATCTTGGTATTCCGCCTAGATATGTAAGTTGAATTTCTACCCTTTTGAGGCACTCTCCCATGCAACTTATAACAATAAGGGCGAATATGACCATGCATACCACAATGATGACAAATAAAAACAGAGTGTACCTTCTTTTCTTTTACCTTACCAACTCTAGGGAGTTTGAGAAGTCTTTCTTCTTGTTGAATCTTTTGTCCTCCCTTTCCTTGAGTTCTTGTATCAAGAGATATGGAAGCACTCTGTTTTTGCTCTCTCTTATCTCCAAAGCCAATGTCACTCTTGTCTGAACAGATTTGTTGAGACCCAATGATATCCTCCAAAGTCTTTGATCCTTTGTTCCAAAGACCAATGGTAACCATGGCACACTTGAGCTCTTCCTCTTTTTTGATCATTAGTTCTTCCAAAGCAACTTGTGACATCTCGAGAGATTCAATCTTTTCTTCAAACATGGCATGGGTTTCCTGTAGCTCATTCCTCTCTGTCTCACAAGTCAATAGTTTTGCACAAAGAACTTGTTGATCATCAGCTATCTTGATGGCATTGATCATAGCCTCAGAAATCTCCTCCTTAAGTTTGACATTCTCACTTTCACATGCTTTGAGTTTCTTTGTGAGTTTGTCATTCAATTTGAATAAGTTAAGAGACTCCTTATACAACTTTTCATAAGCTTGCTCAAGCTCTTCATCATCATCCTCCGAGGATTTATCATCAGTGGTGTTCTCAACCGACCTCTTCGGAGACTCTGTTCGTCCTTCGGTTTCGGAAGCCACCATGAAAGCAAGAAATTGTTTATGCCCCTCTTCGCCTTGATCTTCATCGTCACTTTCATCTTTATCAGATTCTGATTCATCATCCCAAGTGATAGCGAGGGCTTTCTTCTTCCTCAAACGAGTGGGACATTCTGAAGCAAAGTGGCCAAATCCTTAGCATTCATAGCATTGGACACTTTCAGAGTTCCCTTGTATCTTTCCTTTTTCTTTCTTGGCTATAGGATTAATTTTGAGTTTATCTTTGCCTTTGGATTTATGAGTATGAGTAGATTCCAAAAGATTAGGATTCTTTTTCAAAAAAGATTTTTTGAATTGTTTTACAAAAGCATCCATAATCTTGGAATCTATCTCACAATCCTCATCAGAATCCTCTCTAACTTTATGAGCACTACTAAAAGCAATATTTTTTTGTTTCTTTTTGAAATTCCTGTGTGCCTCATAAGTTTGGAGATTTCCAACCAACTGATCCAGCTTAAGGTTGTCAACATCTTGAGCCTCCTCAATAGCCGTAACTTTTGGTTGGAACCGATCGGGCAAGGATCTCAAAATATTTCCCACAACTTTGGATTCTGGAATTTTTTTCACCTAAATTGAAGCTGGAATTTACAATGTCACTCAACTTCGCATAAAATTCATCAAAGGTCTCATTATCTTTCATTGAAAGGTTTTCAAAACTAGACGTGAGCCTTTGAAGTTTTGAGTGTTTAACCGAAGGAGTGCCCTCATAAATAGTTTGTAAGATATCCCAAGCCTCTTTTGTGACTTCACAATTGCAAATACGACTAAACTCTTCAAGTGTGACAGCGCAAAAGAGAGAATTGATAGCTTTACTATTCCAACTACTATTTTGGTAATCAATTGTGTCCCACTTATCAATTGGTTTGGGGAAAGTTACTCCATCAATGGTAATCGTTGGCTCAGTCCACCCATACATGACAGATTGCCAAACTTTTTCATCAATAGATTTTAAAAACGATCTCATCCGAGCTTTCCAAAAAGAATAATTGGATCCGTCAAGTAGGGGTGGTCGAACCATAGAATTTCCCTCACGAATTGTATCCATTATCACAAATCAAACAAGATCTCGTTCTAAAAGAATTTTTTTTAAAAAAAAATAGAACGACCCGCTTTGGTACCAATTTAAAAATCTAGAAACCCTAGATGTTGATTTGTGATTATGTACCAATTTTAAGCAGAATATAACAATCCCAATCAAACAATAAAAGACAAATCGACACAACGATTTTACGTGGAAAAACCACAATTAGACACCTCCAACTGTGATTAAAAAACCATGGGCAACAGCCATAAAACAATCCACTAAGAAGATTTAAAGGAATTACACAAGTATACTCTCAATTACCTAGCGAATCCACGCCTAATTGAACCAACCTCTATGTGCCTCTTCCAACCCCGTCTTCACCTCGGAATTGTCTTTACGATGAGCCACTCCAGAATCCACCGAAGCTTCAAGCTCGAATTCTTCAGAATCCACCGAAGAATAACTCTCTCTCTTTTGTATATAACAAACAAAACCTTTGATGTACTCTCTTTAAACCATGAGTTGAATACTCAAAAAAACATCAAAGAAAACTAACAAAATATCCCCAGATATAAACCTTAAGAACCAAAAAGAAGATCTGGAAGAATTAAATTAGTTTTGGGAGAAAACCAACTATTTATAGAAAACAAAAGTAATCCTAGTTTTGGAAGAAAACCAATTTCTTAAAAAACTCCAAAGTAATCCTAGTTTTGGAAGAAAACCAATCTCTTATAGAAATCCTTGTCTGTCACGCCCTCAAAATAAACCCATAACATATATAATATTTACATGCATTAATTAAGAAAACAAAACATTATTCCATTCATCAGAGTAATCTTATTAAAAGACATTACATGTAACAATGAAAGTAAATTGCCCTACAGGCTTACATCTTTCCAAGCCAACACTTGGACACAAAAGACTGAGTACTAACTCAATTACACGTTAAGCCCTTGGCTTGAATTTACATGTAATATCAAAATAGAACAAAATAACAACTAACTAAAAACAAGTCTTCAAATCCAAATCCGTCAAAGCTAAGTCCTTGGAGGTAGCATATCACCTGGACCTGAAAATGATGTTCCCATATAGGGTGAGCCACAGCCCAGCAGAGATATACTAAACCAAATATAAGAATTGACTAAAGTAATAGCATTCGATAGATGGTTAATACTTAAAAATCAATTATAACACAATTCAGTCTCATGACAATAATGTCCATGACATGTTTCACTTTCCATTATTATTCAACTTTCCATTTATACAGACATGGCTCAGAACCTGGCCAAACTACAAAATGAGACTACCTCTCACATTAACATTACTTCCAATATTAACAATTCAAATGAGACTAAGGCTCATACTGAAACACTTCCATAAATCAATAAGTACATATATTGGTTGTACTAATGGAGTCCATCACCTTTCTCCTCCTAAACAGGTTTGAGAGTCCATCCCCTATCTTCCCTCAAACCATGGAGTACATCCCATATCTCCTCCCAAACAATATGCATATACAATGTATTTAACACTTGTCATATACAATATTCAATTAACACACGTATTTGCTGTATTAATTCAACTGTCATATTCAATGACTCATTCAATGTGATTAGTTTCAGTTTTCCCTAATCAACATGCAATGTCTACAACAATCACGACTATCCTCCACCGATAGCCCAAAACAATTATTTCTAAATAGGAAATAAATGTATCAACAAATATAATCTCAACATTTTCATAGGTGAGTGATTAAACTATCCAACTACACCATTTAATTCCATAGTTCCCCAATTTCATGAATTAAACTTAATTCCCCAATTTTTCCAAATTATAATACAAACCCTAGTTTTTCCCAAAATTACCAAACGACACCAACATATCAAAATAACCAAAACTTAGGACAAAACATATAAAATGGAGTAGGGTATCCCTACCTCGAAGTGAAGAACTCAAAAGGAGATGGAGACCAAAATCCAAAATGCTCCAAATCGCCAAACGTTCAGATTAAAGTAAAGCCCTCAACCCACTCTATCTTTTTAATAAAGAACCTAGGGTAGAAACACCCTAAAAATAGATGAAACCTAAGAGAGAAGGTAAGTGGAGGGAGAGAGAACTCGGACCTAGGGTTTTGAAATCAAAAAGATGATGAAAAAGTGTATTTAAAACCGCTGCTGCGTATTTAAATATAACAGGCTTGCTCGAGCGAAGGATTGGTCGCTCGAGCGACTAGACACAAGAAATACTCGCGCGAGCGAAGAAAGTTTCGCTTGAGCCAAAAACTCGAAGCTTCAGGTATGCAACCCAGAAGCACGCTCGAGCGACACAATGCTCGCTCGAGCGAAGAACTCGAAAACATACACCTCACTCGCTCGAGCGAAGGAAGCTCGCTCGAGCCAAGAAACACAACTCTCAGGTCTAATGCCCAGACGCAATCTCTCGCTCGAGCGAAGAAACCATCGCTCGAGCAAAGGACAAAACACAAAGACCTCGCTCGAGCGACAAACTGCTCGCTCGAGCGAAGGGCCAAAATTCTGGGCAGCAACCCTTTGCTCCCAAACACTCCCAACTTGTAACAAACCTGCCCAATACATCCTATAACTCAAAAATAAGGAATTAAAGGTCGACAACAACATATATATAATAACAGAATCTACAGAACCTAAGTCCGGATACAACAACCAACTGGGGGAAAGACCGGGGTTGCTATAACCTCCCCCCCTTAAAGAATTTTGTCCCCGAAATTAAGCATGAGTTTTCAAAAATAGCTTTTTCTCAATTTTCGATAATATTACATTACAATAATAAACAACTTGACCCAATACCGGTCATTTCATCTCTTATCAAGAGGCATTTCACAATATATGTTTCAACCTGCATTATCAATATGCAATTTCTTTTCAAATTCAACAGTTTTCAATATACGTGATTCCCATTTCCATATCATATTCAATTTTATGATATAATTCCAATTCTACCACACATTCAACATATGTAATGTTACACTAAACTTCCATTATGAGGCAAGTTTCAAAATACTCCCATAAACTCAAAACATAAACCATGTTTTACAACCTAAGTTATATTCAATACACTTAAGGTTCAACATTACAACAGAATAAACAACATATGCTCAAGCATCTACAAACAGATCCGGATATTTCTCTCGGACCTCCAACTCACGTTCCCAAGTGGCTTCCTCCACCCCGCGATGCGTCCACAAAACTTTTACCAAGGGAATGGTCTTGCCTCGCAAAACTTGATCCCGTCTATCCAAAACCTGAACCGGTCTCTCCTCATACGAGGCATCCTTATCTACCTCTAAGTCGGTCCAATCCAATACATGCGATGGATCTAGCTCATACTTCCGAAGCATACTCACATGAAACACGTCATGAACTCCGGACAACTGCGGCGGCAAAGTTAAACGATAGGCAACCTCGCCAATCCTTTCAAGGATCTCAAAAGGGCCAATAAACCGAGGGAACAACTTCCTGCTCTTCCCAAACCTTATCAATCCCCGCCTAGGTGATATCTTCAGAAATACATGATCACCCACCTCAAATACCAAAGGTCTCCTCCTACTGTCGGCATAAGATTTCTGACGACTCTGGGCTGTAGCAAGCCTCCTACGGATAAGCTCAACTTTCTCCGTCGTTTCCCTCACCAATTCCGGACCCAACAAAGGTGCATCTCCCACCTCGGCCCAACAAACTGGAGACCTACACGGTCGGCCATACAAGGCCTCAAACGGTGCCATACCGATACTAGACTGGAAACTGTTGTTATAGGCAAACTCCACTAATGGCAAGTGCCTCTCCCACGACCCACTAAAGTCAAGAACACAACCCCGAAGCATATCCTCAAGAATCTGAATAGTACGCTCGGACTGTCCGTCAGTCTGAGGATGATAAGCCGTGCTAAAGGTCAACTTAGTGCCCAAGGCACTCTGCAGACTCTGCCACAACCTGGCAGTAAAACGAGGATCTCTATCTGAGACGATCGTCACTGGGACCCCGTACAACCTCACTATGTCCCGAATATACAAGCCGGCAAGATGATCTATCGAATCTCTAACACGCATAGGAATGAAGTGCGCCGACTTAGTCAACCGGTCTACAACCACCCAAATAGCATCACTACTCCGCTGAGTTCTCGGAAGACCTACAATGAAGTCCATAGTGACATGCTCCCACTTCCACTCGGCAATAGGCAAGGGTTGCAACAAACCCGCTGGCCTTTGATGCTCGGCCTTCACTTGCCGACAAGTAAGGCACTTAGATACGAAAACTGCCACATCTCTCTTCATACCCCGCCACCAAAACTGGCGACCCAAATCCCGATACATCTTAGTGCCTCCCGGATGCACCGCAAGACGTGAATGATGAAACTCTCGGAGTACCTCCTCTCGACAAGACTCCGACACAACCAGACGGTCTCGGTATCTCACACTTGGTCGGGATACACCGTCAACCCCTTCTCAACCTTCCCACTAGAGATTTTCTCTCGGAGGGAATCTACCTCAAGGTCACCTCTCTGTGCCTCTAACACTCGAGTCACAAGTGTAGGCTGCGCAACAACAGAAAACAAGGCCGCAGCCTCAACGGATTCGCCCAGAAGCAAATCAAACTCCCCAAGTGCACCCAACATCTCCCATTCCCAGATGGCTATACTAGCTACATCACCAACAAATTTGCTGCTAAGGGCATCGGCCACCACATTGGCCTTCCCCGGATGATAATGTAACTCGAAGTCATAATCCTCAATGAACTCCATCCACCTCCTCTGCCTCAAGTTCAAGTCTTTCTATGTAAACAGATATTTCAGACTCTTATGATCCAAGAATACCTCGAACCTCTCGCCATAAAGGTAATGCCTCCAAATTTTCAAGGCAAAGATCACAGCTGCTAACTCTAGATCATGCGTAGGGTAATTCTTCTCGTGTATTTTCAACTGACGTGAGCCATAGGCAACTACTTTCCCCTCTTGCATCAATACGCAACCCAAACCCTCTCGTGAGGCATCACAATAGACTGCATAACCCAACCCTCTCTCCGAAATAATCAAGACCGGAACGGTGGTCAATCTAACTTTCAGCTCTTGGAACGACTTTTCACAAGTCTCACTCCACACAAATTTGACTCCCTTCCGAGTCAATCTAGTCAACGGAGAAGCTAATCTGGAGAAATCCTTCACAAACTGTCGATAATTCCCAGCTAATCCCAAAAAACTGCGGATCTCAAACACACTCTTAGGCTGTGCCCAATCTTGCACTGCCTCAGTTTTAGATGTATCAACAGACACTCCTTCCTCGGATACCACATGGCCTAAGAACTTCACCTCCTCTAGCTAGAACTCACACTTCCCAAACTTAACATAAAGCTGATGGACTCTAAGTAACTCAAGCACCACTCTCAAGTGCTCCTCGTGCTCTTCCTCAGAAGGTGAATAGATAAGGATGTCGTCCACAAAAACGACCACAAAACGATCCAAGAATTCCCGGAAGATCCGGTTCATCAGGTCCATAAAGACTGCCGGTGCATTGGTGAGCCCAAAAGGCATCACCAGGAACTCATAATGGCCATACCGCGTACGGAATGCCGTCTTCGAAATATCCTCCTCCCTGACTCTCAACTGGTGGTAACCCGATCTCAAGTCTATCTTAGAGAAACAACGGGAACCCTTCAACTGATCGAACAGATCATCTATACGAGGCATAGGGTACTTATTCTTAACCGTAGCCCGATTCAATTTCCAGTAATCGATACAGAGTCTCAAAGCACCACCTTTCTTTTTAGCAAAGAGGGCCGGTGCTCCCCACGGCGAAACACTAGGACGAATATAGCCCATATCTAGTAACTCCTGGAGTTGAATCTTCAACTCAACTAGCTCGGCTGGGGCAAAACGATAAGGTGCCATAGAAATCAGCGCCGTGCCGGGCACTAAATCAATAGAGAACTCAATCTCTCGGTGAGGTGGCAAACTAACAAGATCCTCGGGAAAGACGTCCGAGTACTCACCAACCACTCTCGGCAACACAGTTTGGGTCTCATCACACTCACTACTCAAAAGGCTAGCAAGAAGACCACTCAACTCACTCCGCCCTCGCGGATCATACACCGGTGGCAAAACACTACCAACCCGATCCCCCAAGAAATGAAAACAATCCCCGCTCAAGGTACATACTGTGACCCTCTGGCGGTAACAATCAATAACTGCCCGGTATGACGATAACCAGTCCATACCCAAAATAACATCAAATCCCGACATGGGCATAACTACAAAAGGAAAGGGGAGCCGACGATCAGCGACCTCTATATCACAACCTCTACATCCGTGTTTCAAAATCAACTCACCCACAACAGGCGATACAACACATATAGGAGATGCTAACTGTGCCAACTCCAATCCCAAAACAGATGCAAATGCAGCAGATATAAAAGAATGAGATGCTCCCGTATCAATCAACACATTAGCAACCGAGTTGCAAAACAAAAAAATACCTCTCACAACAGATGGAGCCGGTACAAGATCCTGCGCGGTAACAGCATACACGCACCCAGACGGTCTCTGATCTACCTGCTCACCCCTAGGAGCATAAGACTGCTGCACGGACTGGGACGATGAAGCCCCTGATTGGCCCTCGAGGCCTGAACTGACTAAGCTGGCTGATGACTCTGAGTCTGCCTCAAGCCAGATGCACCAGATGTGCCACTCAACTACGGGCAAAACCTTTTCAGGTGCCCTGCCTGACCACACTGATAACACGAGAGCGGCTGGCCTCTACCCTGACTCTGGCTCTGAGGTCGAGCCGAAGATGACGCTGCTCTCTGTACTCCTCCCTTCTGCGGGCAAATTGGAGACTTGTGGCCCAGCTGGCCACACTTAAAACAGGTAATGCCTCCCTGGCTGCCTTTCCCAGGACTTGCACTCGGCACTGGAAAAGTCGATCTAGTCAAGCTACCCTGAGACTGCTGAGGGTTAAAACCTCTCTGTCTCCTGCCATCACTCTGGTCATCCTGACTCCTCTTGGAGCCTTTCTGCCCCTCTTCCTCCTCTTGCATCATGATCTCCATATGGGCTGCAGCATCAACCAGACGCCCATAATCTCGAATCATAGTCCCGCAACTCTCAACTTGAGGCCATGCCTCAACTTCTTCTCAAACTCGATACAACGGCGTTCCTCAGACACCACCAACTCAGGTGCAAACCTGGATAAGCTAGTAAATGCAGCCTCAAACTCGGCCATTGAAGAACTCAGCTGCTTAAGCTGGCAGAACTGATCCCTCAACTTCTCCTTAACAGCTGGAGACAGGAACTTCTCCTGGAAAGCATCTACAAAGGCCTCCCAAGTCCCTCCTATACGGCCTTTTGTGAACTTCCACCACTGACCCGCATCCCCCTTAAGCTGGAAAGATGCCAAGGTCACTTTCAACACCCCGTCTTCGATGCCAAGCATCTCAAACGTCTTCGTTGTCTGTTCGAGCCATTCATCTGCCTTAAGTGGCTTTTTTGGGTCACCCACAAATTCGTCCGGGTTAGACCGAAAAACTCCCTCTTCAGAAAAGAAGGCCTGCATTAGCAACATGAACCTGGGCTTGATTCTCAGCCTTGAGAATACCCACAGACTCCCTGAATGCCCTTGCTATCTCTCGGGCCAAAGCGCCCATAGCCTGCTGACCTACTGGCTCAGCCACATTGGCCTGGCCAACTCCCTCCTGCTGCTCCGGAATCTCCTCCGGCATAGGCACTTCCTGCCTACCTTGCCTACCACGCCTACCACGTCCTCGTCCTCGTCCTGACATCCTAATAAAGGTAACAAAGACGTTAGCACATTAATAAATGTGCCGAAGCTATAACACTCGCGTCCTAATGCATTGGACAACAATAATTCATTCCACGTAAGCATATAATCACATAAGCACCTACGAATTTCATTCCTGGATAATGACAGTCCCGAGGCGTTACTAGAGTTCCGGTTGGAAGCAGCATTGATCAAGTGCCTTTCCAACAAGACTACTAGAAACTCAAGGATCCAATCAACATCCTAGAAACTACATTCCATACCCACATAGTCACATAAACATGTTATCATATAAACATATAACAGTACATCTAAGTCTCTATCAAGCGAGACGAACCCATTGTGATACTAATCACTTCCCACGTACACAAAGTATTCAAACCCGGTACGCTCTGATACCAAGTTGTCACGCCCTCAAAATAAACCCATAACATATATAATATTTACATGCATTAATTAAGAAAACAAAACATTATTCCATTCATCAAAGTAATCTTATTAAAAGACATTACATGTAATAATGAAAGTAAATTGCCCTACAGACTTACATCTTTCCAAGCCAACACTTGGACACAAAAGACTGAGTACTAACTCAATTACACGTTAAGCCCTTGGCTTGAATTTACATGTAATATCAATAGAAACAAAATAACAACTAACTAAAAACAAGTCTTCAAATCTAAATCCGTCAAAGCTAAGTCCTTGGAGGTAGCATATCACCTGGACCTGAAAATGATATTCCCATATAGGGTGAGCCACAGCCCAGCAGAGATATATTAAACCAAATATAAGAATTGACTAAAGTAATAGCATTCGATAGATGATTAACACTTAAAAATCAATTATAACACAATTCAGTCTCATGACAATAATGTCCATGACATGTTTCACTTTCTGCTATTATTCAACTTTCCATTTATACAGACATGGCTCAGAACCTGGCCAAACTACAAAATGAGACTACCTCTCACATTAACATTACTTCCAATATTAACAATTCAAATGAGACTAAGGCTCATACTGAAACACTTCCATAAATCAATAAGTACATATATTGGTTGTACTAATGGAGTCCATCCCCTTTCTACTCCTAAACAGGTTTGAGAGTCCATCCCCTATCTTCCCTCAAACCATGGAGTACATCCCCTATCTCCTCCCAAACAATATGCATATACAATGTATTTAACACTTGTCATATACAATATTCAATTAACACACGTATTTGTTGTTTAATTCAACTGTCATATTCAATGACTCATTCAATGTGATTAGTTTCAGTTTTCCCTAATCAACATGCAATGTCTACAACAATCACGACTATCCTCCACCGATAGCCCAAAACAGTTATTTCTAAATAGGAAATAAATGTATCAACAAATATAATCTCAACATTTTCATAGGTGAGTGATTAAACTATCCAACTATACCATTTAATTCCATAGTTCCCCAATTTCATGAATTAAACTTAATTCCCCAATTTTTCCAAATTATAATACAAACCTAGTTTTTCCCAAAATTACCAAACGACACCAACATATCAAAATAACCAAAACTTAGGACAAAACATATAAAATGGAGTAGGGTATCCCTACCTCGAAGTGAAGAACTCAAAAGGAGATGGAGACCAAAATCCAAAATGCTCCAAATCGCCAAACGTTCAGATTAAAGTAAAGCCCTCAACCCACTCTATCTTTTTAATAAAGAACCTAGGGTAGAAACACCCTAAAAATAGATGAAACCTAAGAGAGAAGGTGAGTGGAGGGAGAGAGAACTCGGACCTAGGGTTTTGAAATAAAAAAGAGGATGAAAAAGTGTATTTAAAACCGCTGCTGCGTATTTAAATATAACAGGCTCGCTCGAGCGAAGGATTGGTCGCTCGAGCGACCAGACACAAGAAATACTCGCTCGAGGAAAGTTTCGCTCGAGCCAAAAACTCGAAGCTTCAGGTCTGCAACCCAGAAGCACGCTCGAGCGACACAATGCTCGCTCGAGCGAAGAACTCGAAAACATACACCTCACTCGCTCGAGCGAAGGAAAGCTCGCTCGAGCCAAGAAACACAGCTCTCGGGTCTAATGCCCAGACGCAATCTCTCGCTCGAGCGAAGAAACCATGGCTCGAGTGAAGGACAAAGCACAAAGACCTCGCTCGAGCGACAAACTGCTCGCTCGAGCGAAGGCCAAAATTCTGAGCACCAACCCTTTACTCCCAAACACTCCCAACCTTTAACAAACCTGCCCAATACATCTCATAACTCAAAAATAAGGAATTAAAGGACGACAACAACATATATATAATAACATAATCCACGGAACCTAAGTCCGGATACAACAACCAACTGGGGGAAAGACCGGGGTCGCTATATTGTCAAACAGGATTGCCAAAAATAAAACCTAACATAGTAATTCATATAATGTAGTTCATCACTTTTATGTTAATGTTTTCTAATAGTATCATTTTCTTTTTCATTGTTACTCTCTCTATTTAAAATTATCCTCATAAAACAAATCAACAAATAAGTAATAATTTTTCAAATTAATTGTTACCAAAAAATTGCAATTTTTTTAAATTATGGCAAATTACACTGTTAGTCCTTGTGATTTGACTCTTGCGTCATTTTAATCTCTATAATTTCAATTAAATCAATTTTGACCATAAATTTTTTATTTTGTTTTAAGTTAGTTGTCACGACCCAAACCCGCCCCTATAGGTTTAGCGCCGCAACCGGCCAGTAATCCTTAGATTACCAAAGGCCTCTGAACTGATAAGCATATGATAAGGGGCTAGCGGAAGCAAATACATAATTATAGTTGTCCAATGAGCTGTGTTGACTTACATGAAACAGAATAATTTAAAACTTTATATACATAACCATAAGTCAACCATACATTATATTATACCCACACACATACAAATTCTTAAGTACAGCCAACATAATTAAAATAAGTCTCATGCATATACAGAACTAAACAAAACTTGATCCCAAGACACTTCGGGAACCTCCTTGTGAGGCACAAAGGTTGGCTGACAACAGAACACAGTCCCCCACAAAACCTTCGGGCTTGCACTCCAGAATGCTCACCTATATACATATATATACAAACAGTGAGCTAAAGCCCAGTGAATAACATTAGGGTAAAGGGGTTAGTGAACGAAATCCCGAACATTTTATACGTACAAAACAGATCATAGCATAATCATAGTCATCTCATATCAGAACATAATAATGGCATATCCCATAGAACATATCACATATCACATAACGTCTTCCGACTAGAGTAACCGGTCCCGGACACCGATTAAACACATATCGCCACAATGAAGTGGCTAACGAGATCTCGTAAATGTCATGGATCCGCATTTTCATGCCGTCCCTCATGACTTGGGACTATCTATGGATGCCATAATAGATTTCAAACTTGGAATGTTCGTTCACAGAAACATATATCATTTCAGAAAGCATAGCTTATCACATTTCATTTGGAACATAATTTCATATAAACGTATCTTTATGATAACGTTACTCACCGTGGTTCCGTAGACGGTCAATCACTTCTCGGACGTTGACCTACAATCACAAAATACATAACACAACGTATCTCATCATTACTCATTCATGTGGCCATTAAGGCTTAGCTTACATTACATTGGTTCTTATTCGTTCTTAACACATGGCTTAGAACACACACACCCTTACAATCACTTAGTGTGATTCATACTTATTACAATGCTCAACTCACACACACATTTGGCGTTCAATAACTTGTTACATTCTTTTCTTAGTGTGTGTTTCCAGCCCATAACTTCATTACTATAGCTTAATCAAGGCTTAGGAATGCCTAAGATGCAATGAGGATGTCAAAACATGCCTTGGAACACTTAGGCAGAATTTCAGAATTTTAAGTCCTCGCTCGAGCGAAGCTTTCCTCGCTTGAGCGAGCATGCGAAAATGACACCCCGCTCGAGCGTAGACTTCCTCGCTCGAGCGGTCATGCAAAGATGTGAGTGGTCGCTCGAGCGCACATTCCTTCGCTCGAGCGATCTGTAAATTCTGCAAAACTTCTGGGAGCATGAAATTTACGCTCGAGCGAACTCTTGGTCGCTCGAGCGAAGTGCATAATCTCAGAGTGGTCGCTCGAGCGAGAACCCCTTCGCTCGAGCGAGCCTGCAAAATCTGGAATTTCCAGATTGCATCCCCCAAGTTCAAATTCGACATTCAACCTTGCAAAATTCATCTCTTGGGCCCTAAAACTTGAGATAACCCAGAAAACTTGTAGAATATGAAAGTTTAAAGATCAATTTATAAAAATCATGGCCCAAGGTTTGTCAAAGCTCACATTTTCAACTTGAATTTCAAGAAGTAAGACATGCATGTGAATTCCTTAAAACTCTTGTCTTCAAAACTCATGAAACTTGCCATTTGGGCTCCTAAGCTCCATGCATGCAAAAAATCCTTTTCAAAACATGAATTTAAGTTTTAAAACATGATGATTCAAACATGTATGCACCAACCAACTCCCAAAACAAGTTAGATGTTCAAAATCAAACTCAATGACAACCTACTATGTAAATGTACACATGCATGAATTAAAAGCAACAACCAAGCTCCAATTACATGCTCTAATGAGCCCATCTTTTCAAAAACATGATGAATCCATGGCCTTGAACATAATTATAAACATGCATGTAGATTCTTTATGAAACTAACCTCAAAATGCAAGAATTTATGCATGCATGCATGATTTGAAACTCAACTCCTCATTCTAAGCTCCATTACATGACTAAACCTATAATCTTCATGAATTCAACAATTAAACATAAAATCTACAAGCATTATAGCTTAGGTTCTTACCTAGAGCCCTCAAATTCTCTTGTTCTAGCACAATCCTTGTTTAATTCAAACTCTAGCCTTCAATCTCTCTTGAATTCTCCTTCCTCTCTCTAGAATTGCTCTCCCTCTCTCTCTAAAATGATATCTCAGAATTTTCCACTAAGGAGATGAAAAATGAGCTCAAAATGAGCTAAAGGGGGCTAAAATATGTTTTGTATGGATTTGGCCACTAGGTGGCAAAACTGTAAATAAGTCCAACTCTTTAATTAGCTTATTTAATCTAATTTAATCATACCCAATCACATTTTAATTAAATATGCCATAAGGTTCTAAAAATTCCAATTAAAATATTGGTGTAAACAATTCCGGATTTTGATGCCGATAAGGCTTTCAATTTTCATTTTAAAGCGGTACTTCCGGACAGATATTTTTATAGGTGACAGTTGGAAAGCCAATTGTTGTTACAAATTACATATTAATCCCGTCATCAATCTTAATCACTCAATTAACTCCCTAAATTACCGATTAACAACTAATCACGGGTCGGGGTTATTACATTAGTCCAATTGTAAACATTTTTTTTTTTTTTCTAGTAATTGCGCACATGAATGGCATGCATCATGTTTTTAGAAGTAAAATTATAAGTGTGAATAATTTAGTGACTTAATCTCAATCAATTCAATTAAAATTTCTATACAAAATTCTAATGATATTATCAATTAAACCAATTTATTAAAAAAAAATTATTGATTTGAAATTATTTTTATAAATATACACTGAATTATTGTCCTTTATATTGCTACATTTATTTTGATCATGACACTGAATTATTGTTCTTTATATTGCTGCATTTATTTTGATCATAACAATCTACCCAGGGGCGTAACCAAGATTTTCAACGGAGGGGCCAAAATATGTCATTTCCTTCAAATTCTTTTGATATATATTCTTTTACAATAATACAATTTCAAAAGCCTAATTGATGTATAGGTTTTATCAGAGTACTTATTATTATTTAAAATATTTTGTCTTGATTTTTTTTATATTTGAAACTTATAATATTCATAGTGTTAATTATATAATGGTGTAAGATATTCTTGTGCTCTTAAGAAATATTATAATTTTATTGATTTTTTTTTTTTTTTTGAAGTGTTAATTATAATTGATACCAAAGAAATCATATACTGTAAACATTGATAGCAAAATCATGTACTGTAAATATTGTACCAAAGAAATCATATACAGTAAATATTGATAGCAAAGAAATCATATACTGTAAATATTGATAGCATAATCATGTACTGTAAATATTGTAGCAAAGAAATCATATACTGTAAATATTGATAGCAAAATCATGTACTGTAAATATTGTACCAAAGAAAGTCCCAACAAATAATGGATTTTGTTGACTTATTTTGATTTTTTGTTTTTGAAAATTTTGAATTTTTTTTTTAAGTTTTAGATTCATATATGTATAACAAATTGAAAAAGTAAATTCTATGGACATAATTTAAAAAGAAATTACTTTAAAAAATTCAAAAAAAAATGACTTTTTTAAATGTTCTGAAACACTCATGTTGACCTTTTTTTTCATTAAAATAATAAAAAAACAAATCAAAACACTAATTACATAAATTAGGGTGAGTATAGTCCGGATTGGTTTGGATTAGGATAAAGTTAAGATCAATTCATTATTTATGATTCCTGAAAAATTGGAACCAATCCAATCTGTTTAAATCGTGAAACCAATCCGAACCAATCCATTTAAATACGTATTGGATCGGTTTAAGACTACGGATTCACATATTTAAATAACAAAAAAAAAAAAGAACATTTTAATTTCATAAAAACATAAATATAGTATCATATTAGTTTCACAATAGCAATATGTCTTTCCATAATAGAGACACATTGTTCTAGAATTTAAACAACCATAAGAAAACTGCTTCCACTATAAGTATTTAGACCATTACAAATTAAAACTAAAAACTAACAAACAAAAACAATAAAAGAAGATATTATGCGGGCTTAAGTTTATTATATGAAATAAGAGAAGATATTATGCGGGATGGTGTAAAATATAAATATAGGCTATTTGTAAACGGTCCGAATTGATTCCAAACTGGAACCGTGAGGTTCAATCCAGAACCGATCTGTGGACTACAAATTTTTAATATTTCAGTCGGGAATCAAATCACGAATTCAAAAAATCAATCCAAACCTATCGAATTGGACTGGACCGAATCGGATTATGAATTTTACGGATTCCTTGCTCATTCCTAATATCAGTCCTTTTATATTTTTTTACATATTTTTTAATAAAAATTTAATTAAAATAATTAATTTCAAACAGTTCTCAACATGAAAAGATTATTTATTGGTTTAATAGTACCACATGAGTCCAAGCCTTGGGGTAATCGGTTGCCGGCTTGATTTCACTCAATTCATAGAAAGAAACCCACCATCGAGGTACCAATGAAACTCAATCATACGCCACACATGCGCCAAGAATTCCAACCTTAGTACCAATGAAGGGTCCTAATACCTCTATCAATCACAATCTATGTACCACGAGAGAGAGAAGATAGCAGCCTTCTTTGACGTTTTGTAAAGGTTGACTGGTTGTAGTGTTGATGTTTCTTGAATGCCAGCGAGGTCTGATAATGGTATTGGAATGTAAAAGGTACTGTAGTAACTGTAATAGTAATTTGAGAGTTGAGGGTAAAATAATAAATTAATATTAATATTTTATAACATATTTTAAGTGATTTTATTAACACACCATTAGTACTTTCAGTATATATTATTAATAAATTAAATTTATATTCCAATATTTTACCCGTTCAAAAATTTTATAAGGTGAATTATACAAAAAGTCCTTATAATTTGAGATTCGTCTCATTTTGGTCCATGACTTTTCAATTGTGACACATTTGATCATGAATTTTAAATTTTGTTTCAAATAAGGACAATTAAATATGTCATTGCTCAATTTCAAAGACAAAGTTGTCAATTTGATAAAATATAAACTAATTTGACAAAAATAAATGTCAAAAAAATATTTTTAAATTTTAAAAAATTATTTCTACCCACCAAAGATAAAATTATGTAAAATTGATAAATCTTTTACACATGTATTTATTTACCAAATTATTTTTTATTATTTACTAAATTAATTTTTATTATGTGTTTGGATAATAATTATGTAATGGGTGATTGTTTTTATTTTTGTTAAATTAGTTTCTATTTTTTCAAAAGTCAAATATGACGACAACTTTGATATCAAAAATCCGAAACTAAAAACATTTCATATATTAAATATATCGATTACACATTAAAAGCCTAATAGCTACCATTACATGATCATTTTCCAAACACATAATAAAAATTAATTTGGTAAAAAAAAAGATAAATGTGTAAAAGATTTATCAATTTTACATAATTTATCTTTGGTCGGTAGAAATAATTTGTTAAAATTTTAATTTTTTTTTAACATTTATTTTTGCCAAATTAGTTTATATTTTATCAAATTGATGACTTTGCCTTTAAAATTGAGCAATGATATCTTCAATTTCCCTTATTTGGAACAAGATTCAAAATTCAAGGTCAAATGTGTCATAATTAAAAAGTCAGGGACCAAAGTAACACGAGTCTCAAACTATAGGGAGTACAAGTGTAATTCACCCAATTTTATATTTAAAAACACAAAATACTCTTCACACACTATCATTCCTATAAGGTTTAGGGTTTTAACATGTAAATATTATATTTTCTCTTCATCATCATCATTAACATACTCTTCACCAAAATTTTATTATTTTCCATTAAAAATAATACTGGACATCAAGTGAGTGGGCCGGGCTTCGGGCCGGGCTTTTGGACGGGCCTTGAGCTGGCCAATGGATTGGGCCCACCTCGGGCTGGGCTTCAAAACGATGGCCTAGGCCCTGACTCTGGCCCAAGGCCTCAAGCAGGGCTTTGGCTCGGGCCTAAACGAGACTTAACAGGTCGGGCCCACCTCGGGTCGCGGGCTGCCCGCGGGCCATGAGCCAAAATTACACTCCTAATTTTTATCCTTGCAAAAAATCATATTGATCGGATATCGATAGTCCCTCCATTAGATCATATTTTTTGTTAATGGTAAACATGATTTTTAAAATAAATTATTAACAAAAATATGTTTTGATCAAGTACCTATTAAAATTTAATAAACATAATTTTTTATAGAGATATTAAACGATTTGAATTATCAACGAGAAACGCAAAATAGCCACACAAAACCAACAACACAGTGACCTAAAGAAAAACCATGCCCGTTAGCAAACGAGTGGTATTGCCGTTGAAACTAATAGTATAGAGAGTACCAATGTTAAAGGATAATTATTTTATTTTTTATGAATTTCAAGATAGCAGTGTGCCATTAAAAGTAAGAAATTGTGCGCTTACATGGCCCAAAAAGATATAAACATTATGAGAAATTACAGAAATAATTAGTTAAGCAAGCAACTACGTGATATTAATGGGTGTTTTAGATTTGCTTATTTGTTGATTTTTTTTAGTTTCCTTTCATTTTTTTAATAAATTCTTTTTTAAATTTTTTGAAAAACCTTGGCTTCTAAATTTTGCTCAATGAGATGAACCAAAACATAAAAATATAAAAAAATATAAAAATATAAAAAAATTCAAAAAAGCTCAGAAAAGATCAAAGTAAGCAAAAAAAAATAATGGATTTTGTTGACTTATTTTGACTTTTTATTTTTGAAAATTTTGAATTTTTTTAAGTTTTAGATTCATATATACAAAACAAATTTAAAAAGTAAATTCTTTTGACATAATTTAAAAAGAAATTACTTTTAAAAAATTCTTTAAATGTTCTGAAACACTCATGTTGGCTTCTTTCTTTTCTTTTCTTTTCTTTTTTTTTTTGGGTTAAAGTTACAAAAAAAACAAAACACTCAATACATCACTCTCTTTATTTTTTTACATATTTTTTAATAAAAATTTAATTAAAATAATTAATTTCAATTAGCACTCAACATGAAAAAATTATTTATTGGTTTAATAATACCACATGGCTATATTTCTAGCTAATAAGAACATTTACATCAAGCTCAATAAATTTTCAACCAAATTATAATCTGAAAATCACTTTTTTATTTGATATAGTTCTCTTTTTAAATACTCCATCCATTAGACATTTTATTCTAATTTTATTTTATTAAAAGAACATTTTATTAGCCATTCTTTTAATGATCAACACTCAAGAAAGTCAAGACAGTGAAGTCAAATCTATCAAAAAATAATAATAGTAAATTATTGAATAGTTAATAAATAGTACCTTAACAAATTTACTAAATTACCGTAACAAATACAAATAATAACTAGTTATAAAATTAATTTATTGAAACTAATGAAGCAATTACTTTTATAGTTTACAACTTAGTGCCGTTTTGGGAAGCAACCCAAAACGCCACGTTTTGGGTCCATGCTCCAAAAAAGCCAGCTGCCCAAAACGCTAGGAACTGCATTTGGCAACTTCTGAAAACGCCAGCTTGAAATTACCGTTTGGGCCATTGAGAAAAAAACTGAAAAAGTAAAAAATAAATGTTAAGTAGGGATATTTTGGTAATTTTGGAGTGATGTGACATTTTTTAAAAATATTAAATCAAAAATAAAAAAGTCAGTTTTTTACCAACTTTTCAAATCACTTTCAAAAAAGCCAAAAAATTTTATAAAAAACCAAAAACTAACTTTTTACCAACTTTCCAAAACAACCCTTATACTTAGGCAAAAAGTTTATTGGTTGAGTCTAATATGGCTGCTCTACCAAACCACATGCTTATCTATGGTAAAATAGCAGCCTTCTTTGACGTTTTGTAAAGGTTGTGTAGTTGTGATGTTGATGTTTCCTGAATGTCAACCAGGTCTGATAATGATATTGGAATGTAAAAGGTGTTGTAATAGTAATTTGAGAGTTGAGGGTAAAATAATAAATTAATATTAATTTTTTGTAACATATTTTAGGTGATTTTATTTACACATCATTAATACTTTTAATATATATTATTAATAAATTAAATTTATATTTTAATAATATTTTCTAATGAAATGTCCTTTTATTTTATTTCACAACTGAAGATATATAATCTCACTTCTACCCTATTACTAATAATTCTACAAATTTGTTAGATTAATTATCCATCGAATTAATAATCCTAAAATAAAATTTCAAAATAAACACAGAATTTTTGGATCCACGGATTAATAATCTTAATCTCATACTCTAATCCTTTCAATCAAACATGCACTTAAAGTTTAGGGTTTTAACATATAAACATTGTATTTTCTTTTCATCTTCACCATTAACATATACACTTATGATATAATTTACAATCAATTAGCTCACTTCATTCTCTTCTCCATTATATTTATTTTTTAAATTCAAAATATTATTGCCTTTGAATATTTAGGATTTAAGAACATTGAAATTAATTAGTTTTGAAAATTTGCACATCATAGATGACATTGAGATAATCGGTTCCGATATAAATATTGAAAACATTGACTTGAATATTGAAAATGTTAGTTTATGACTTAATTTCTTAATTTTTTATTTATTTTGTTCGTATGTGGGGAAGATAAGTTTGTTCGTCATGTTCGAATAACAAGAGTTGGACTTTCACATAATGTTTGCTTATTTATATTTGAACGAAACAATTTTTTTCAAATTATTAGGGTTGGCCAAATATTAAATGTTCATACATAAAAAAAATTGAACATTTTAAGTTAGTTCGGTTAAAATAAATTAAACTTTTATTCATTGTTCAGATATAAATTTTTGGACATATTAAATTTGTTCAACTCTGTATTTATGGACATGACTATAATTTGATGAATTTGAAACGATGACGAGAGACGAGAGTTCAAAATCAACAATAAAAATCAATATCATCGAAGATGGAGGCTGAATAAAACACTTCGTCGGTGATCTGAAACGACGAGACAACAAGATGAGAGATAACCAGAGTTCAACACTAACTATAGAGATCAACATCGACGAAGATGGAGGATGAATTGAAACCTCTACCGGCAATAGAGATCAAGACCGACGAAAATGGTCTCTGTTATGAAAATTGTGGGGTTTTTGTTTATGTAATGGTGAAGACGAAGAGCTTTTGGAGTATGTAATGATATGTATTCAAATATTTAGTGGTACATTAATATAGGGTTAATAATGAAAAGTTAAGATGTAAATTAAGATATTTTTAAATCCTAAAAATTATTTTGTATATGTACTAAGTAATAATATGTATTAAGAATATTAGTAATGTGTAAATAAAATTACCCACATTTTTTCACTTGTCATTGCTGTTGAAATATTTAAAAATTTCTCACTGATTTGTGATTTACTTTTTCAAAACCCACTCACTGAAAGTAATTCTCCCTAGAAATTTTGTACTTTAATTTAATTTTTTAAAATTAGTTTTAGATAATTTTTTTGTCTATATTAATTTTTTATATTTAATTTTTAATTTTTAGATATATCAACATCAAACAACATTTAAATATATATATAATATATATATAATTCATTAAAAATAAAATAATATTTTTATTCTTTAGATACATCTAGAGTAAATGTATTTTAAAAGTAATAAAGAAATTATTAAAATATAAAAAAAATTAAAAAATTAAAAATTTATGTAAAAACAAATTTTTTTTTTTAAAAAAAAAAAAACCAAAAATAGCACTTTTCATCAAAACACATTGTGATTTATAATTATAAAAATTTATCATTCTAAGGTATATATACAACAACTTTGTTAATTATTAAAAATAATTCATTCATACAATTTTTTTTTCTTTCAATTCTCCCCGAATGACGTGGTAAACAAATTTTAAAAAATTACTTACACTTTAATGTTCTCTCAAAACTCTCTTTATGTGCATTTGTCTTATCACCTCATTTGAAGAATTGTGGAAAAGAAAAATTTTGTAAACGTAACACTGTTGTAATTAGGGTAAATTACAAATACACTCATTGAGATTTGATTAAAATACGAATCGCTCCTGTGATTTTGGAAATTACATTTCACCTCCTGAGGTTTCTAATTTCATAACAAATTGCCCCTTTTATTATTAATAAATCATCAAGTCAATTAACAATTTTTAATGATGTTAAAAATATGTTTCCATTAATAATTTAGGTAATTTTATTATTGTATAAGAGAACAATAATGAATTCTATTTTTTTAGTTAATTTTGTTAAATAAAAAATTCTAACAATGAGATATTTGTGATTTTTTAAACCACATGGACAATCTGTACTTTAAACAAATCTCAAGAATTGTATTTGTAATATACATTATAATTATTATTGATTTTGATTATAAAATTTTAAAAATATTCACTAAAAATAAAAAAATATAAAAAATAAAAAACTTAATTTTTAAAAAACTGAATCTAAAAAACTGAAATCAAACACAGTGATTACTTTTAACATACTTGAAAGACTTACTAAGTAGGGTATTATTATTATTATTATTATTATTATTATAGTGAAATATATGTAGGGTAATATTATAGAGTCAAGAGTCTCTCCTTGCAGCTTCCATCCTTGCGTCTGTCCTTGTAGGTCTTCGGGTCTACTTTTAGGCCCAATTTTGATAATCTGAACCGTTCATATTTTATGATTTATTTAGTATATCATACCTGTAAAAAATCAAGTTGATCGGATATCAGAAAGCATGTGTTCGGAAAACTGTTTATTAAATTATTTAAAAAATAGTTTTTAGTTCAATTTTTCGAACACATGCTTTCTGATATCCGATCAATTTGATTTTTTACAGGTATGATATACTAAATAAATCATAAAATATGAACGGTTTGGATTATCAAAATTAGGCCTAAAAGTAGACCCGAAAGCCTGCAAGAACGAACGCAAGGACGGAGGCTGCAAGGAGAGAATCCTGATACAATATTATATTGTAAGAAGAAAAATTGGTGTCATTTGCAAGTAGAGTCAATATCAACGGAAAGAAAAAGGGGGTAAGTATGGTTTTAGGATAAGTTTGGTGTCTCTTAAAAAAATTAAAAAATCAAAAAGTTACTATTTTATTTAAGTCAGCTTATTTTATTTAAGTCACATCATTTCTCTACTATATCATTTCAAATCCAACTCATATTTCATAAAAAGTCAAAAAGTACACTTATTTAGAACATCTCAAACAACCCCTTAATTGTCAGTAAGACTTAGTCAGGTTATCGGTTCAGTATAATTCATATAGTAAGTACGTTGAGTGCATTTGATTGGACAGACTGGATAAGGGGGATTAGAATCTATCGGACTTAAATTTTGGAACTATGAATTTTCTAGACTATTTAGTTTGAATGGATATGTATCATGTATTTGTTTTTTCATGGGATTAAATGTCTGAAAATAACTATTTTTAGTGAATCCAATGTTTGATTGGAAGAACTTGATAGGATAAATGAACAAAAAATTATTTTACCCTTTTTCAGTTGTTTACTAAGTAATAGCAATATTAAACATATCTTTAATATTTTAATTATTTTAGCTAGAGTAAATAAAACTTTATTTAATTTATTTTTTACACAATTAAATAAATTTATTTTTTAAAAATTAAATAAATAAAATATCAATAAAGATATATGTTGTTTTTTTAATTAAAATTTTAAATAAATTTATTTTTAAAAATAATAATAATGAAACAATGAAATTAAATAAAACATCTATTAAAATTTAAATAATAAAATTAAATAAAAATATAAACAAATTTTAAATAAAACATCAATAAAATATCTATAAAAAACTATTTAAAAAAATTAAATAAATAAAACATCAATAAAAAATTAAACAAAATTATTTTATTTTTACATTGAGACATTTAAATTTTATTGAATTTTACTAAATATAATACATAATTAAATAATAGAGGGTCAAAATGGTCATTTCACATTTTAATCCCAACAGTAAATAGTCCAATGAAAATTGTCTCATACCCCCCCCCCAAGGATAGTATAATCCCCATATAGGGGATAAGGAGTCTGGCCGGACTCCATGTCCGGCAAACTAAAAAAAATGAACGTCGGATAAAAAACTTCCCCTGGATTACAATCCCAACAGTGGATAGTCCCTCCCTTATCCCCAAATCAAACCTAGAGTTTTAATTATCAGTAAGACTAGTGAGGTTATCGGTTCGATATAATTGATATTTAGGTAAATTTTTTTATTAAATTTATAATATTAGTTTTATTATTTTGAATATCAATATAAATTGTTTGTCCTATCAAATTGCACTAAATTGAACCAATTGAAACGATTCGATTCAATGTGGTTTAATCGGTTAAGACTTTTCAAAACTTAAATCACTTTTAAATATAATCGCTAATCTATATAAAAACACTAAATTAGTTATTTTTTCATCATTTCCAATATATTCAATCTATCCATTTAATAAATACTTTTCAATTTCTAAATTAACAAAAATAAAAACAAAAAAAAGTTAAAAAATACTAAAATTTCAAGAATAATGAGTTAGAGTTAAAATTATATATAATAAGAGTTTATAAACTTATATTACAAAGATGATAAAGTTAATTAATTAAGGTTAATAATTTATATACTTATTAATATTCTTATATTATTAGATTATACATAATAGGCTTCATTTGACATTGACTTTTTGGGTTAAATTAGGGGTTGTTTGGAGTGTCCTAAATAAGTGCACTTTTTAACTTTTTGGACTAAAAAGTTGAGGGAAAAAATATGGTTGTTTGAGATAATTTTTTGACTTTTTAAGAAAAAATGTGTATTAAAAAATTGTATAAATTAGTGTATAAAAGAAGATTGAAATAAAATAGGTTGTACGGTGGGATGAGGTAAGGGACGGTGTGCAGCGTGTAGCCTAAAAAGATGATTCCCTCCTTTTCGGTCATTGAATGAACGGTGTTGTTCGGCCCGTGGGAGCTCACCACGGGTCCCTTTTTGTTAATCGGAACCGTTCAATATGTAGAACTCGTCGAGTACTATATACTAGTGAAAAATCACATTGATCGGTAGCTATCTGATCGGAATAATTTTTTTTCCACTGTTTACTATAACACCATCCATTTTTTTTTATACAAAACTAATTTAATCATGTAGTTAGAGATATCCGATTAACGTAATTTTTATAATTATCAAGTACTCGACGAGTTCTACACATTGAACGGTTCAGATTATTAAAACGGGACTCATGATGGCCCCCACGGGTCTAACAGCACCGTCCTTAAACTTGCCTCTGCCTGTGTAATTTATTCTCACCAAAGTCAGCAAAAGGAAACTCACGGCAGAGGGAGTTGTACTTTTTTGCATAAAAATAATTTTTTTATAATTTTGTTTTTGGTTAATAGTGATAACTTTTTAATTTTTTTTTAGTAACTTTTTAACTTTTTGTCTTTTTATCTTTTTTATCTTTATTAAAATTATATATAATAAGAGTATACAAACTTATATTATAAAGATGATAAGGTTAATTAATTAAGGTTAATAATTTATATACTTATTAATATTCTTATATTATTAGATTATACATAATAGGCTTCATTTGACATTGACTTTTTGGGTTAAATTAGTTATAAAAGACAAAATGGACTAAAACGTTAATAAAACAAAATGTCACATTCAAATCATAATCATTTTATTTTTTCTATCACAAAAGTCAAAAAATTCAAACCAAACCAAATGAACCTTTTAGCTGGAGCTAAAATAATCAAAAAGTCGAAAAACTAACTAAAAAAACCAAAATGCCAAACGGCAACAGCTTGTTTGGCATATAGTTTTTTTGAACTTTTTAGCTAAAATAGTCACAAAAAGACGAAATAGACTAAAAAAACCAATAAAATAAAATATCACATTCAAACCATAACCATTTCATTTTTTTTAATTTTAACCAAAGAGTTTAAATTAATAATTTAATCTTCACAATCCACCTTATTCTTAAAATCTCAAAAACAAAAAGGTTAGGTTTCTCTCAATTTCAATTTCAATTTGATCGTCATATTCAAACTTTTAGCACCGTCACGAGTTCTATTTCGATGATCTGAATAATTTATTTTATTAGACTCTTTATGTATATTTTTCATAAAAAAAAATTAAATTGAACCAATAATCATAATTTTTTTATTTTATTGCATTTGTCTTAATCCAAAAAAAAAATTGATACGTGTGTGAAATAGACAACCACAATAAAATGATAAGGTTAGGATTATCATATTGATGTGATTTTTTTTCATGAATGATATATACGAAAGCTTTACAAAATCAATAATTTAGATCATCGAATAAAACCCGTAATGAAAGTCAAATTTAAATTTAAGTTGTAGTGGCAATGCTTCGGTAGGCAATGCACACTGTATGCAACCTTACCGTAAAATTACGTAAATTTTCACAAACTTACATAAGTGATCTCACAAAAAATGCGTAAATTGAATACAAATTCACGTAAATTTACATAAGTGATATCACAAATTCAAAAAATAAAATAAAATTTAAATATAAAAAAAATTAATTTTTCAATCTTCTCCAGATCTGATGTTTGGCTTGCGTCCAAATTTTCACCATCACGCGCAAAACTTTAAAATTAATTTCAGATCTTCTCACAATCCGAAAACTATTTAAAGCGTTCGTTTCACGTTAGGCGACTACCTCAATCTCAATGTTCCATCTTGATCAGTAGAGGTGGGATGGGTTTAGCGACTTCAATCTAGTTGTTTTCGGCTTACTTTTTTATTTTTTTATTATTTGCTATAATAATCTTCTTGTGTAGAGGTTGTGTCTCTCATTTGTTAGGATTTTTTTAGGATTCTTCCTCCTATAAAAATTTGTTATCTATTTATGAAATCTTTTGTTACCATTATATAAAATTATCCGATTTTTTATCGATTTTGCAATCAACATCGTTGGGTAAATTAAAAATACACTCCTGAGATTTGATTAAAATACGAATCGCCCCCTGTGATTTTGAAAATTATATTCCACCCCTGAAGTTTTTAATTTCACAATAAATTACCCATTTTATTAATAAATTATCAAGTCAATTAATAATTTTTAATGATGTTAAAAATATATTTTAATTAATAATTTAATAATTTTATTATTGTATAAAATAACAATTACCCATTTTATTATTGTAATTTACCCGTTATAAATGAAAACTATAATGAAAAGTAAACCATTAACGCACCACACCAGGAAAATGGCAGTCATTGCGTCTACCGATTACAATCGCATGAAGGAAGTGAAAGAATTCGACGACTCCAAAATCGGCGTCAAAGGCCTATCCGATTCCGGTGTCATTGCCATCCCCAAATTCTTCATTCAGCCGCCGGAAACTCTCTCCACTCTCAAATCTTCATCTTTCAACACCGGCGGCATCCCCGTAATCGATCTCTCCAACATAAATTCCCCCAAACTCCGACCAAACATCGTCAGCCAAATTCGAGAAGCCGCGAAAACTTGGGGTTTCTTCCAAGTGATCAACCACGGCGTACCCAATCATATTATCAACAAAACACTCATGTCAATCCGATCATTCCACGAACAACCCCAGGAGATAAAGGCAGAGCACTACGTTCGGGATGAGTTCAAAGGATTCGTGTATGCCAGCAACAACGATCTTCTCCGGTCGAAGGTGGCGAGCTGGCACGACTACGTGAATGCTTGGATGTCGCCGGAGGCTGTGGAGGCGGAGAAGATTCCGGCCGTTTGCCGGGAGGAGGTGGTGTTGGAACTTTATTTTAAGTTTTAAAATTTATAGAGTTAATTATATTTTTCATCCATTGTGATTTGATATAAATTTCGCTTTTGTTGTTATAGTTTTAATATCAATAATCCGGTCGGTAGAATTTAAGTCTAATTTTAATTTGATTAATCTATCTAAATTATATATTAAAATTAATAAATTTGAGACACTTATCAATTTTTTTAAATTATAATTTGAATCTTTCGTCTAAATTGAAAGTCAATATTAATAATTTTTCTAATTTTAATGCATACATTCCCAACAGGTGGTGGAGTGGGACCGGTATGTAACGGATGTGGGGGAGAAGGTGGCGGAGCTGTTGTCGGAAGGGCTGGGATTGGCGGCCGGAAAAGTGAAAGAAGAGGGGCTTCTAGGTTCGAGGTCGATTGCGGGAGTGTACTATCCTTATTGTCCCCAACCCAATTTGACATTTGGGCTTAACCATCATACGGATCCTGGAGCGCTTACTGTTCTGGTGGAGAACCAAGTGATGGGTTTGCAGGTTAAGCATGAAGGAGAGTGGGTGGATGTGAAGCCCTTGCCTGGTTCCTTGATTGTTAACATTGGAGATGCTCTTCAGGTGACACTCGTACACATACCCACATAGTATATTTATATACGTCTGTATATAAATTATAAGATAAATTATATCGATAGTTTTTGTATTTTGTCACATGTGTTATTTTAATCACTATACTTTTAATTGACTGACCTCGTTTGGAAAATTACTATTTTAATCATTTTTAACTTTTTACGATAATATATGCAAATAATAAAGAGAGTGATGTGATAATTTATAATGACTTTTTCACTTTTGAACTAAAATTGTTCAAATTAGAGGTTGTTGTTTGGGCCCGTGGATCCTGTTTCGATGAGTATTCAGTTTGGTCCATAATCTAGATTGGAAGGTATTATTTGGGCTCGTGGACCCCATTTCGATGATCCAAACTGTTTATTTTGTCGAACACTTTGTGTATTTCACCTAACAAAAAAAAAATTAGATCGATCCAATAATCGTAACATATTCAATTTATTATGTTTATCACCCAAAAAAAAAATAAGGATAATTGTGTTTTAAAAATAAAGAATCTTTTTTTTTTTTTTACAAACGTGATAAATTTAATATGTTATGATTATCAAATCGATTTATTTTTTTATGTAAATATAACACACAAAATACTCGACAAAATAAATAATTTAAATTATTGATATGAAACTCGTGGTGAGCCCTACAAATCTAAACATCACAATGGACTTCAGAGGAGTCGTCCCAACAAAAAAAAAAATTTATTCCGTTTTCTTTCACGCTAGTAAATGGATGTGAGGCCTACGGAGCATCATCTAATTAAAAAAAATTAAATTAACTAAATATAGTAATACTATGATTGCTTTATATTTGCATTAAAAAAAATAAATGAACTACTTTTAAAATTATATTTTACAGTTGTTAAGAAAAATATAATTTGATTACTAATTATTAATGTCTAATTAACTTGATATATAATTAAAATCATCAAAATGAATGTATGTGTGACCACAACCCCACAAACTAGGCCATCCGGTCCAAAAATTGTTTGACTGTGTGACAAGCCTCCTCCAAAAATTGTAGATAGATATGACGACAAACTTTCCACAATTCCATTTTCCAAATATAGATACATACATGGGTGTAGATTGTACTTTCAAGAGTGCCCCAGTGGCACATCATTATCGTGCAAAAAGTTTACATATGATCAACCAAAATTTAGGCATTTATATACATATGGAAAATGCAATACATTAACAAATTTTTAACTTGATTTTCTAATTATCGCAGACAAAAGTTTGAGTTTGACGTATATTTATTAATATTTTGAATTCTTTTATTTTTATGTTTGGTGACTTCACATATTTCAGATTATTTCAAATGGAGAGTATAGAAGCGTAGAGCATCGTGTATTGGCTAATTCCATGAAGGAACCTCGAATATCAGTTGTTGAATTCTTCAGCTTGCATAAGAAGGATG
This sequence comes from Camellia japonica, assembly GCA_030407325.1. Classification (NCBI taxonomy): domain Eukaryota; kingdom Viridiplantae; phylum Streptophyta; class Magnoliopsida; order Ericales; family Theaceae; genus Camellia; species Camellia japonica. The sequence goes on from JAPPVO010000016.1 coordinate 94,821,553, forward strand.
AAATTCATCACTACGGACCATTTCCAGAGCTTTTAACAGCCGAGAAACCAGCTCTCTATCGAAACTTCTCACACAAAGAATTTCACGATAATTTCTTCAGCAAGGGTTTGGACAGCAAGTCTTTTGTGGAGAAACTTATGATACCGCATGAATGAGTGAATATGAAATGTGAGGTGTTTTCTTCAGTGCAGATGGAGATGATGTGAACTGATGCATATATTCACTGTGATAATACTCACTGTGTTTTAATATTTCCAACTGTTATTCAAGTTCTATGAAAACAGTGTTTATTATTAGAGAGTTGTGTCGGACACTCTAAATCAGCTAATTTAAGGGTAAATTATACCACTGGTTCTCTTTAATTTGAGCGAAATGTTATTTTGATTCTCATAGTTTCAATTTTGTTGTAATTATTAAACTAGAGAACATTTCAAACAGTCTTGGCCACAGATCGCAATCTCGATGGTTGGTTCTGGTTCTTTGGTTTCAGACCACAAATTGTGGAGAAATAGACTTTTTCTCTTTGGTTCCTTATTTTCAGTTCTGCAAAGATTGCAATGGTGTCTAGTCATGATGGAGACAGATGGAGAGAAAGCCAATGAGGTGGAGATGGAGGAAGGGAAGACGGTGATATGGGTTAGGGTGAATGATAGTGGTGGTAAGGATTGGAGAAGGAACATCGTAGTTGCCGATTAAGAGAGCTGATGAGATGGAAGGAGAATGAGAAAAAAGATTAATGTTGTGTTTGGTTTGAAAATTTGGAGAGAGATTTGAAAAATTAAAGAAAAAAGATGTGTGAAATTAGGTAAAATAATGTAGATATCACATTTTACATATCTTTTTCATTTTCCTTTCCAAATCCCTTCTCAAATTTCACAACTAAACACAGTTGCTTTCCCTTTCCAAATCCCTTCTCAAATTTCATAATTAAATACAGTTCCTTTTCCTTTCTGAATTCCTTTTCAAATTCCATAACTAAACACAACATAAGGACCAAACTTAGAATTTCAAAAAGGATAAATTATTGACATTGAACTTAACAGTTGACTAATAAAATTATAATACCGTTGATTACACGAGACGAGAGGGAAGTATTTTAAACATAAAAATTAGGAAATTTCGATATAATTTACCCTTAAAATAGTTGTACATTCTTTATATTTGAATATATACAAGACTCACAACCCAAGCAGATTAAAAAGTCCTTTATTATGCTTTTGCATTCAATACCACACCTTGTTTATGCTAACCTCAGAACAAAATAACTCGTACTAATAAAATGGTTCCCAAAAACAAATGCAGCCAAATCCATCAAAAAAATTTAAGATAGTGATATATGGTAAAATCAAGATCAAACCCTGAGATAATAATATTAGGGTTAGACATAGGGTTATTCGAACTTCACACGCCATCTGCATAGAAATGAGTGGTTTCGCAGACACAATGCGAGCGGATGCGATTTAAAATATGGCATTGTTGTGGGTTGCAGGTTTTACCCACACCCGCAAGAACCTGTTCGCACTTAAACTCATTTTTTTTTTTTTAATATGATGAAGTTTACGAGTTTGCAAATATTTTTATTTTATTTAATGGGTTTGAATTGGATGAAATTTGACAATAATTTATTGTTATTTTATTATTGCATTTTAGATGAATGTAAAAGTTAATGAAGAATTATTTTTAGGTAACATTTTAAATTATTTTACTTTAATTGTATTTTTGGGTAGTGAATGATTTTGATGATTTAGTTTAGGATTATAAAAGATGTGCTTGTGTTAGTTTATGATTTTATTTAAAAGTTTAGGATTTTTAATGATTTGCTTGTGTTAGAAATTGATTTTGTTGTATTTTTAATTTTATAAGTTTTAATTCATTAATTATTAATGTTGAGTATTTTAGAAAATGGGGAAAAATGACCCAAAATAAATATTTATAAAACGGAAAAGAAAAAAAAAATCCTAAAAAATAATTTAAAAAAAAAAGTCCAATCCGCAAACTATCCACACATCCGTGAACCATATCCGCACAAATCGCAACCTGCACTATGGACGGTTGCAGGTTCAATTTTCCCTAAACTGCACTTATGCGAGCAAGTTCAAATTACAAACCAAACCACGAACACTCTAAATAATATCTGCTGAAATAAAAGGTTGTACTTGCTTTGTCTAGAATTCGATGCTCCATATCCACCTCTAGACACACAAATTGATATTCTCGTACAGTACAGTACAGTACAGTGGCGGAGGATTTTAATTCGGATCAACTCACTCAATAACTCACACTCTTTTTAAGTAATATAACTTAGCAAATAAGATACTAATTAGAATGAGAATGAGAATCAGACGTAGCCACCATTGACACATACGACCTGCCATTAACCCACTCACCAGCGTCACTAACCAAGAACCCAACAACAGGAGCCACATCGTGTGTTTCACCAAGTCGACCTAAAAGGCACCCCTCCACCACCTTCCTCACCATCTCCAATGCAAATGGGATCACAGGCTTACTTACAATGCAAATGTTTAATGTAATGATAGAGTTTCATTTACTAATCTCAATAATGTCAATTTGAAAGGTAATGATAATGAAATTAAGTGCCAATGTAACGTATTTCTATATTAATATCTTAAAATTTTTCAATTTCTCAATTCATTCGCACAATCTTCCATTGTGATCAAATTCCACATTTCTTATCAATATAACATCATAATATACATTTTAAAGAGACAATATAACAATATCAATATTTATGTATTCTCCACATGTTAAACATCATTTTCTAAATTCAATTTTCCCAAGACAAACCAATTATAAGTTTTAAAATCAACTATTCTCATTTCCTTTATGAAATTCCCTCATTTGATACAACCATAGGAATTTCTCTATCATTTCTTTACATAACAATTTACTAAGCATAAATTTCACAATACTCAACTTTTTTCCAAAATTCTCAAATTCTAGGGTTTCTACCAAAATAAAGTCTTTGTTACATTTATGGAAAAAAAAAATTCAAAACAACACTCACACTTTAGAACACAACTCATACTCTCAAATTTTTGAAAAAAGTAGATAAAATTATCTTCTAACATTATTTAGGGTTCAATAACCCAAAATCATAACTCAAACATGTAATAAATCCTCCAAACAAGCAAATCTTGTAAAAAAATATATATATATAACTCAAAGATTATCCCTACCTCAAACTTGGGAGATGGAGAGGAAGAAAACCCTAGAACTCAAGGTTGACGAAAACACGATCCAATGGGTTACAAATGTAGCCCTCGTCGCCCTCTTCGATTTGGTGTAAAAAGCTCCATCAAACTCTTGAAGATTTGAGCTAAATCTTAGAGAGAAGTTGGATTTGGTATATTTTTAGAGAGAATTGAGAGAAAAGATGAATATATATATATATATATAGAGAGAGAGAGAGAAGAGAAAATATGTGCAAAACACTTTTCGGCATTAGTTTTGAAGAAAAGAGCACGAATTTCGAGGCAGACACGCTGAAATCCGCCCTAGCGGTTTCAATTCCACACGAGCGAAAATTTTTGCCCCACGGGTGAATTGCTCCAAAGAGTTGCCCAGAAAAATTCACCAAAATCTACTCAAGCGGGACCCAAAATTAGCTCGAGTGGTTTGCTGCCTACAAAACCCATAAAACTTTGTGAAGATTCGCTCGGGCGACTCTTAATTTTGCATGAACGGTTTTGCCTAGAAAACTAGAGTTTGGTTTTGTATTTCAAAACAAGTTCCAAAGCTCAAAACTCAAATTTTTCAACTTGAAAAAGTTAAGAGAGGTTAAGTAGGAGTAGAAAAGGAATCTCAACGATCTGATATGGTAAACAAAATACCGAAAGAAATACATACTACGCCCACAACACAATACTATTCAAGCTCAAAACCCCGGACATCACATATTTTGTTGGACACTTCGTGTCTTTCATCCACACACAAAATTAGATCGATCCGATAATAGTAACACATTCAATTTATTATGTTTATCACCCCAAAAAATTGACAATAATTGTGTTTTAAAAATAAAAAAAAAATCTTTTTTTTTTTTTTTACAAACTTGATGAATTTAATACGTATGATTATCAAATCGATTTAATTTTTTGTGTAGATAAATACACGAAATGCTCGAAAAAATGAATGATTTGAATTATTAACATAAAACTCGTTGTGAGCCCTACAAACCCGAACATCACAATGGACTAGAGAGGAGCCGTCTTAACCCCAAAAAAAAAATTATATATATATATTCCATTTTCTTTGGGATTTTTACTGGTCGGCCCTACTTTTTATAGTTATTACCCTCTTAGTTATGAAGATTGGTCTTATGCACCAATAAGTCCTGGAGCTTTATTTTTTGTACCGTTTTACCCTTATTTTGTTTTCCTTTATTTTTGTCACGTTTTCTATTTGCTTTTTGCCATCAAAATACTATGATGTGAGTTTGGGTTTGGGTTTTCAGTCCATATCTCTCTCTCTCTCTCTTTAGTGGTATGGTCATGGCCATCCACCCACCACCACCGTCGTTTGTCACTGACCACCACCACCTTCGTTGGCCACTACCACCACCATCGTTTACCAACCATCTCCACCATCGCCAATCTATACTTTACTAGCTTCGATTCACCGCCACTGTTTACCAACCATCTTCGCTATCACCAATCTATACTTCGTCCTAGATTTACATTGATCTAGTTGTTTCTACTATGAAATCAACTTCAAACGACTACAAGCAACATTAATTCTCCAAATCTCACCTCTCTCTCCCTCATTCCCTCTCTCTTTATTTCTCTCAAACCAAATATGTTACAAACAAGGGTTTAATAGACCAGTGATAAATTATCACCGATATATGTCTTTGAATCTTGTGTTGATTTGTTACAATGATGATGAGATTTTCTTTTTCTAATTTTTTAACAAACAGTTAGTGAGAAATTTATCAATGAATGTGTCTATCAGTGATAAATTTATCACTGAATATGTCTTTGAATCTTTGTGTTGATTTGTGACGATGATGACGAGATTTTCTTTTTATAATTTTTTAACAAACAGTAAATGAGAAATTTATCAGTGAATGTGTCTATCAATGATAAATTTAAAATTGAATGTCTTTGAATCTTGTATTGATTTGTGACAATGATGATGAGATTTTCTTTTTATAATTTTTTAACAAACAGTCAATGATAAATTTATTACTGAATATGTTTTTGAATCTTGTGTTGATTTGTAACGATGATGATGAGATTTTGTAATTTTTAACAAGTAGACATTGGTTAAATTTATCACTAAATATGTCAATCATAAATTATTTTACTAGATTTGTCTTTGATTCTTTGTGCTAATCTACGAATGTGAAGAATTATTTTCTGGTAAGAATTCCTCATCTCTCTCCTTCATTTTTTTCATCATTATTTTTCTCTTTTTTTCTTGTTGCCACCTTGTTTGAGGAGGTACTGGCGGTATTGACATCGTACAGATGGAAAATGGCCACACACAAAAATATTGTCAAAGTTCGGAGATAGTTGTTGGAGGTCAGTAATGGCTGCCGACAGTCAAAGATGAAGGCAAAAAAGTTCATCGAGGTCGATGATGGTCGCCGGCAGTTAGAAGTGGTCTTCGGTGGCCGGTTAAGAGAGAGAGATTCGAATAGTTATGACAGAGAGAGACAGAGTAGAACGGTTGAATGATTTCTTTGTTTGGACTGAATGTTAAGGTAAAATAGGAAAATGTGCTAAATCTTTTTGAGTTAGGACCTCATAGGAATTAAGTCCGGTCCAAAGGACCGACCTGTAACTCCCCTATTTTCTTTCACGCTAGTAAATGGATGTGAGGCCCACTGAGCATATCATCTAATCAAAATAAATAAGGAAGATTAACCAATAAGTCCCATATTTTGGACTTATAATCCATATAGTTTCGTATTTTTTCTTATGATCCATTTGGTTCTTTTGGATGTGTAATGACTTATTTGCCCACCATATTGGGGTGTTATATTTGAAAAAAGTACACTAAAGAGTTTTTTAGTGCCACATCATACCCGCTACGTTAGGTTGTCACATTTGGAAAAAGTACACAAAAAAAGTTTTAAATTTTTTTAGAGTATCATATCATACCCGCCACGTTGGAATGTCACATGTCACGTTTAGAAAAAATATACTAAGGAGTTTTTAAATTTTTTTTAGAGAGTCACATCATACCCGTCACGTTATCATGTTTGAGAAAAGTACACAAAGGGGTTTTTAATTTTTTTTGAGTGTCACATCACACCCGTTACGTTGTCATGTTTGAGAAAAGTACACTAAGGGATTTTTAATTTTTTTTAAAAGTATCACATCATACCTGCCACGTTGTCACATTTGGAAAAAGTACACTAAGGAACTTTTTTTTTTTTTAGAGTGTCACATCATATCCGATACGATTGTCACAGTTAGGAAAAATATACTGAGGAGTTTTTCATTTTTTGGAGTGTCACATTGAAGTATCACATCATATATGTCACATTAATAAAAGGGTATAGTTGTCTACCAAAATACTACCAAAATAAAAAAACAAGATGTAACAACCCTCGTACTGATTACCGAATAACCACTGGATTATATACTAATTTCTGCTAAACTGAACTGATAATGACTGATAATTGAATTAACTGAAGTACTGAATAGACTGATTGAAATCGAAACTGAAATTGAATGAGTTTATTTGTTGAATTGCATATTGCATCTGTTTGATTCATCGATTATCTGTTGTGTTTATGTGTTTAGATTGCTAATTGAAGGCCTTATCGGCGGCCGAACTGAAAACCGTTTAGTGTTCCATAATCAGTAGAATATTTGCGATTTAATGGTATATTTATCTGAGAATTGATTAGGAATGATTAAATTGGATTAAGAACGAGTTAATTGCAAACTTGGACTTAATTACCATAGTGCCACCTATAGTGGACCCTTGTTTATTATTATTCTAGAGCCTCATTACACTTAGCATATATTGATCAGCCACAATTTAGAGCTTTCAGCCGACCAAACAAGAGGTTAGAGAGAGAGGAAGTTCATCTTGTGGAATTAACTTGAAGAATTTGTAGAAATCGCTAGAGAATTGGCATAATTGAACTCTCACACCTTGAATACAAGATTTAGGTAAGGAAATCATTGTCTTATTGTTGTCTTTGAGCTGAATCTTGCATGGGTTTTTGCATCATTGTAAGATTAAGACATGAATTTGCTCATGCATGTTGAATTAGAACTCCATTCATGCATGCATGGCCATTTTGGTGATTTTTGAAGTTGAATTCATGATGGATTGTACATGCATGCTCATGTTTTGATCATAGTCCATGTTTCCATATTGTTTTCAAAGATTTGAGCTCTTTGGAGCAAGATTTGAACCTTGATTTTGATTTAAAGTTCATACATTGCATGTTTGAAATTTCTTCTTGAAAATGGCTTTAATCGACTCACCTTTGGCCCTTGCATGTGTAAATTGAGCTTTAAAACTTGTTGTACTATGAGTTTGATATGTTTTCCCAGATTTTGGGCCCAAGAGGTTGAGTTTTTGATTGTTGAATGCTTGGTTCGAACTTGGAAGACAAATCTGGAAATTCCAGATTTGGCTTCTTCGCTCGAGCGAAGGATTCCTCGCTCGAGCGAGCACCTTTATTCAGGGATCCGCTCGAGCGAGCATCGAGCGTGGTATCGCGCGTACAAATCGAGCAACCAGTACTTTTACTGTTCATCAGACCGCTCGAGCGAAGGATTGTTCGCTCGAGCGAAGCCTTTGATTTTGGAAGCTCGCTCGAGCGAAGGAAGGCTCGCTCGAGCGAAGCACCTATTTTCAGCAACTTTTGAAAAATGCCTTCCAACTGTATTTTTGCATCCTCATCTCATCCTAGGCATTCTTAGGCCTAGTTTAAGACATCTTAATGAGGATTTAGACGTAGAACCACACCGAGGAACTTTAGGGAGTTAATTATCATCCTTCCCGACTGTGAAACTTAGTGTGTGTTCTATTTGTTAACTGTTAGGGTTGGCTCTCGGGGACGCGCTCTAGCTGCTATTAGCCCAATCACTGTGAGTAACAATCGTGTAAAGATATGTTCAAAATGACTATCTTTTGAATACTGAACTGAACTGTGTACTGAACTGGAATTATTTACTGAATGAATGTATGTCCTTTATTTCTGAACTGTACTGTGGCATCCTTAGCACTACTGTTACTGACTGTTACTGTTACAGAGATCTCTGTCGGTTCCCTTGTGGAACCATACTGTTTACTGAATGACTGGCCATCATTACTGCTCGGTCTTTTTGACCTACTGTTACTGTTATGCTAATGGATGTACCACATATGATTGTTTATTGTACTGAACAACTGTAATACTGATTGAAATGAACTGTTTTCATTACTGTAAGGACATTCATTCTAAACCTCTTTACTCTTTATGTTATTAACTAGGCTTTAGCTCACTGTTTATATATATATGTAGGTTCTCAGCAGCCAGACCAGAGCTAGGAGCGTGGGTTGGTCCCCAGTTTTGTCAAGCCAGCCTATGTGCCTCACTGTGAGGTTCCGTGTTGCCATGTCATGGCTTTGGGATTTTGTTTTGGGTTTTTCCCATCGGTCTCCTCACAGTTCTGTATCATTGTATAGACTGAATGTTTACTGTACTGTTATGGAGGGATTAAGTCCCCGTACTGAATGTTGTGTATGATTGTATAGACTGTAATGTTTGAAGCGTATGAATGCATGAAAAAAATGTTTCTTTGGCATACAGATTTTCACAGCTCAATGGACACTAGTTATTTAATGTATTGGCTTCCGCCAGGCCCTGAACTCTGTTATACTGTATTATTGTTAAGCAGGCCTTCGGTAATCACGGATTACTGGCCGGTTACGGTGCTAAACCCATAGGGCCGGGTTTGGGTCGTGACACAAGACCACACGAAAATTTCCACTAATAGGACTTAATAGATCAATAGAAAAAATTTAAGACTAATTAGAGTACTTGTTTGTGAGATGGGATTTATCGAAAAATATCTCAAAAATTAAATTAATTAAATATAGTAATAATATGATTGAATTATATTTGCGTAAAAAAATGAACTATTTTTAAAATTTTATTTTATAGTTGTTAAGAAAAATATAATTTGACTAATAATTATTAACATTTGACTAATTTGATAAATAATTTAAATCATCAAAATGAATGTGATGTGTGACCACAGCCACACAAATTAGGCCATCTTGTCCAAAATTGTTTGACTGAGTGACAAGTCTCCTCCAAAAATTGTAGATAGATATGACAAATTTCCCATAATTCCATTTCCAAAATCAACAATGATACATTCCCCAAATGAAGGAGCTCTAATAAGTTTTAATAACATAGAAAATAATAAATAATAAAAACAAGACACAAACATCACTATCACAGTAGGACCCATCCCAATTAGAGATTTTAAAGCTCCTTTATTAGAGCTGTAAAATATTTTTTGTTTCAAAATATAGATACATACATGGGTGTAAATTGTACTTTCAAGAGTGCCCCAATGCACATCATTCTCATGCAAAAAGTTTACATATGATCAACCAAATCTTAAGTATTCAGATACATGTGGAAAATGCAATATATTAACAAATTTTAATTTGATTTTCTAATTATCACAGACAAATTTTGAATCTCACATATATGTATTAATATTTTGAATTCTTTTATTTTTATGTTTAGCGATAAGAAAATTATAATAACTTCACATATTTCAAATTATGTCAAATAGAGAGTATGGAAGCGTAGAGCATCGTGTGTTGGCTAATTCCATGAAGGAACCTCAAATATCAGTTGTTGAATTCTTCAGCTTGTGTAAGAACAATGAAATTCATCGTTACGGACCATTTCCAGAGCTTTTAACAGTCGAGAAACTAGCTTTGTATCGAAACTTCTCATACAAAGAATTTCAAGATAATTTCTTTAGCAAGGGTTTGGACAGCAAGTCTTTTGTGGAGAAACTTATGATACCCTGTGAATGAGTGAATATGAAATATGAGGTGTTTTCATGTCTGTCACTGTGTGTTTGTGTGTGTTAGTGTTTGCCAGTGTAGATTGATTGAGATGATGTGAACTACTAGAGATGGAGATGGAGGAAGGGAATGGAAGGTGGTGATATGGGTTGGGGTGAATGATAGTGGTGGTAAAGATTGGAGAAAAAACATCATAGTGGCTAGTTAAAAGAGCTAATGAGATGGAAGGAAAATGAGAGAAAAGATTAAGGGTCACACTTCGAATTTAAAAAATGATAAATTATAGATTGGCTAATAAGGAGGTCAAGAAAGTAGTGAGAGAGGCTAAATTAAAAGCTTATGATGACCTATACATTAGACTAGATAGTAAGGAGGGAGAGAAGAGTGTATACAAACTTGCTAGGATATAGGAGAGGAAAACAAGAGATTTTAATCAAGTTAAATGCATCAAGAGTAAGGATTCTAAGGTATTGGTGAAGGATGAAGAGATTAAAGAAAGATAAAAGAATTATTTTGAGAAACTATTAAATGAGAAACATGGAGGTTCGGTAATAGGGAAAGAAATAGCCAGTAATACGATAAACTAAGACTATAGGTTCTATCACAAGATTAGGAACTTTGAAGTGGAAATTGCACTTCAAAAGATGAAATCAAATATGGCTTTAGGATCTGATGATATCCCTATTGAAGCTTAGAAGTGTTTGGATAAAAAAGGGGTTGCTTGGTTGACTAGGTTGTTTAGCAAAATTTTGTTGACTAGGAACATCTCAGATGAGTGGATGAAGAGTATTTTAGTGCCAATCTATAAGAATAAAGATGTTCATAATTGCAACAACTATAGAGGAATCAAGCTAATGTGTCATATAATGAAAGTGTGGGAGAGGGTGATGGAATCCCGATTACAAGGTATAACATAGGTGTCAGAGAATCAATTTGGGTTTATGCCTGGCAGGTCAACAATGAAAACGATCTATCTTTTGAGGAGAATAATAGAAAAGTATAGAGAAAAGAAAAGAGACATTCATGTGGTGTTTATTGACCTTGAGAAAGCATATGATAGAGTGCCCCAGAATATAATATGGTGGGTGTTAGAGAAGAAAGGGGTGACAGAAGGTTACATTGATGTGATTAGGGACTGTAGACGTGCCCTGGGGGGCCTCATGCTACAGTTCGGACTCAAAATGTCACAGTTCTTAATCTGATCTCACAATGTGCGATGTGAGATTGATAATCACCAAAGAGTCCAAATCCGGCAAATCGTTTTGGAAAACTGATTTTTTGTAAAGAAGTGCCAAACATGGACTGCTTTGCCAGATACAGAGTTGCCACCTAAATATTTTATTTTGGGGGAATTTAGGAAACCCTGACTCGTGCCTAAGGCCTCGTGTCTGTCATCACCAAAGTTGCCTCGGCTTGGGAACTTGGGTACAATTGGGAAGGTCATCTATGAGCACCCCCGCTCGCCCGATCAAAGATCGGCCTGTACTAAGCATGATATCTTGTTTTTGAAAATACATGTGCTCTTATTCTGATTAATTAGCTAATCTTACTATGTGATGCGCACAGCAAACAAGTAGAGACTAGATCGCCTAATTTGGAACAAAGCATTGCATATTTGTTGTTCGAAAAATGGTTTGAAGTTTGTTACTCGTAAGTAGGCTAAATCGAGGATTTCAATGAATTGTTCCAATTCAAGTAATTCAACCTTTACCCATAGGCATTCAAACAGTTTATATCAACTAAGCAGTTAGCCTCATGGCAAGCATGCTTTTATGGCAATCAATAATACACATGCAGTATGCTAAAGCATAAACACTCACAGTGTACTCCGAGCCAAAATAACAACTAGTTAGTAATCAATGCATGATCCTATTCATGTTAAGATGGCTAATGCAACACATGCAAAAATGCAACTAAGATAGGCTCGGCTATCCTAAATGGCATATGAGATGTAACAATTGATACATGTATTCAACTTGGAATTGAGATACAATGCAGTTAGTATGATGCGCCGAGCCTGGTGCATGCAAGACAGATGAATGATGCACGCATGCAAAGCATAAGTATGCTAATTGAAAATTGACCCTAGACTAACCATCAAAAGCAGGTAAGTAAAAGGGAGAAAGATGTGGGGTTGGAAGACATTCACACATTCACGCACACTTATTACAAAATTCGCCCTCTCGACGGAGGGTCCGAATGAATAATACAAACCGACTAATAAACTAACTAACAAGCTAATTAATGATTACATAACTGAATGAATAACTAGCTACAACTAATTATTACAACACTTAATTAATTAACAAATTAACTAATTAAATTACAAAACCAAATGCTAACTAACAAGTAAAGCATTAAAATATGTAGATTAGGCCGCCTCAGCTCTGCCTTGAAGAAGTTGAAGATGCATGCTCGATTCTTGTCCCGAAAGCTCTCCGGTTGCTCTCAAGAGGCTCTGTCTGCAGGGCATCCTTGAGAACTTGCTGCTGGAACTTACCAAAAACATGCTGGGGATTGCATCAGTGGCCTGCCGGCCATGGGAAACCACTGCCGACCATCTACCGGCCAAAGATGGTACACTGCCGGCCAAGGATGAGGGGTTGCCGGCCACTGATGTGCTGGGACACCAAACTGCAGCAAAGCACAAAACAGAGAAAAATGAGGGTCTCCCAAGGGTATGTACGCACTATGCCACCCCATATCACCTCGAAACATCAAGGGAGAGGCATAGTCGGATCCAAGACCATCAATCACGCATCCCGATGCGTGATGGCCAAAGATCCAACTTATGCAAATCAATGAGAAATGAATGCACAAATAAACACATAAATGCTTAGAACTCTATCATGGATAATCAAGAGCGTCGGCGACCGAGAATTGAGACACGTCTCATCACTTGAAATATGAAACGTCCCTCGTTTCTCATGCTCGGATTAAGACTTAATCCAAAAAACAATGCAATACAAGCAATGCATACACAATGCGACGTAAAGCAAGCATGCAACGACAAATAACGGAACTAGCATGCGACAACATGCAATGTACCAAGTATGTAATAAACATGCAACAACATGTAATGGAACTAGCATGCGACAACATGCAAAGATGGAGCAAGCATACAACAATATACAAGACAAGCATGCAACAACATGCAAAGGATGGACTTAAACCAAAATAGGCAGACCTCAGCTATGCCCAAATCAGTGGCCAAAAACCAAAACAAAGGCACCAAAAGACAAGGCATGCAAGAATACAAGCTAAGCCATAAATAAGGCGACAATGCACAATACTCAAAGGCATTTAAAACATGAAGGAAATGGGAATATGGCAATGCTAGAGGCTCTGAAATGTCATGTAAATTGATGCCAAATCAACTAAACAAGTCAAACATAGCATGCAAGAAAGCTCAAAGTATGAGGCCAACAAAGGGACTTAAACCATGACCATGCAAGGCAAGCCCCAAAGGGCTAAGGGCACCTAAAACAGTCCCAAGGCTGGTCAATATAAGGCTAAAAACAAGCTTGAGCCTAGCCAACACAAGCTAGAATAAAAGTCCGAAAGGCATGAGGCATGTAAGGCTAACAAGGGGTATTACACTACACCTATTACAACCAAACATGGCATGACTTAAACAATGAAAATCAGAGTTATGACATGTCAAAATAAGCCCAAAATCCCACTGAGATGGCATCCCAAAGACCTAAGCATAGAGGCATACACAATGATCCATTCATGAGGCATAAAACAAAAACTCTCTAAGGCATTGAAAGCATGTCAAATGCAAGTGTGTGACCACATTACATGGACTGAAATAACATAACAAGTGATTCCAAATCATTGAAATAGGCCAAGTAACACATATTAGTGGATTCAATACACAAAGCCAACAAGCTAGATTGAACCAAGGCTATACAAAGCAAGTCATGCATGACCAAGACAACATAAATCAGACCTTAAACATGCTAAAACATGAACAAAGTCTTCTTGAAGTTAAGCCAAAAGCATGCTAAAATGACATGTTTAAGCATGAGACATAATAGGCTAATTCATGGAATTACACTACAAGTGTATGGAGCATGTAAGGGGCCACCAAACCAAACCAAACCAAAATAGAGTCATGACATGGTAAAAAATACCAAAAACATGCTGAAATGGACTCAAAACAAGCTAAGATGACATGCTACTTTGATGAGACATACAAAGCTAGTTTATGAGATTTACACTACAAGTGTATTATGTATGCATGGAGTGACAAAACCAACAAAAAACAGATCTAAGGCATGGTAAAAAATCACCAAAAATCTACTGAAATGGAGCCAAAACATGCAAGCAAGACATGCTACTTTGATGAGCCACAAATGGGATTACACTACACATACAAGGAGCATGCAAAAGGTGACCAAACCAGCCATGGACAGAGTTAAGGAAGGTCCTAAAAGTCATAAAAAAGTTCCTGAACCAAGCTTCAAAAGTAAAGAGATACATGCTCCTTTGATAGGCCAATAATACAAGCAAACAAAAACAAGAAGAGAGGGGGTCACCCCCTCTGATTTGAGGCCTCAAAACCACATGCTTACCACTGAAAATCCATTGGATTTCAGTGGCTAAAAGGTCAAACCAAGACCATTCCAAAGGCCTTAAAGCATGGCACAAAACAAGGCCAAACAAGGCATACAAGAGGGTTGTACACCCCTAACACCAAAAGGACCTTAAACAATCATCAAAAGAACTTAAAAACAAGACTTTTTTCAGTTGAAAGCAAGGCCTAAAACAATATGCAAGGATGGCCAAAATGAGGTGCAAATAAATGCTAAAAAGGGGAATATACTCACCCTTGAAGATCACCTTCGAAACTAGCAACTTTAAAGGCTAGAAAGTAAGTTTCAGAGCTCAAGTAACACCCCCAAGAACCTCAGCTCAAAGATAGTGGTGTATCTCTATGTGTTGTAGTGTAAAAGTGCAAGAAAAATGGACTTTAGAGCATAAACCAACACAATATAGAGAGAGAGGGTGAGAAATATATATATAGAGAGAGAGAGATACAAATTCTCTAAAAATCTTCCAACCTCTGATAGAGAGGAAGGGTCTCTCCTTATATAGAAGAATGCAAGAAGAAGCTTGTTAAACAAGCTTGGCAAGAGGTTCATCCCTCCATACACGTGTATGGAGGGGAAATGAGTGAAAACCTGCTGGCTCAAAAGATCTGGCGTGAAACCTGCTGAAACAAAGGGTCTGCCAGCCATCAGCGGTGGCCGGCAGTGGCTCATTGATGGCCAGCAAGCTCAATAAATGGCCGGCAGTAACAAAGGAATGGCCGGCAGGGCCAAAAGGTGGTCAGCAGTGCTTCCAAAAAAGCATACAGAAAGGGCCAACACATGGTCCAAAAATAGGGCAGAAAGGATATAGAGTTTGGAAAGCTCAAACCTGCGATGTTCCGCCACGACAGTCGAGTACTCGATGAGCAATCGAACTAGTTGTTGGATGTACCTGCAAGCACAACCAAGTTTTGAGGACGGTAAAAAATGGGGTGTCTACAATTGCCCCTCTTTGACAGAACTCGAAAGCCACAAAGTGACGGGAGTGAATGTCAAAGCCCAGAGATGACCCATTTTTGACAAGGCCGAAGACTTAGGCAAACATTCAAAATAGACATGCAGGGATGCGGCTGTAGGCTGGGGCAAAATGCAAATGACATGCAAGATGCAAGAGCATAACTTATGATCATGCATAGAAAGCTGTAACGAAGCAATTATACAAAATAAATGCCACTGTTTTAAGCAAGCGAATTCAAACCAAACTACATTACATGCAGAAAGGATGTAAGAGAATTACAATTCTCGCTACGTCTCACGCGGAGTGAGTACAATACCTGTCTGGTTCGTCTGGTCGCGCCAGCTTCAAATGAACCGTACATATAATATCGTGCCTGTAAAAGAAAGAAACTCAACAGGTACAATATCGTTAGAAACATGCACAACAATGCAAGCGAAAAGTGCATGACAACGCAAGTGAAGGGGTGCAAGACAATGCAATCCTGAGGGTGCTAGACAACGCGGGTGGAACATGCGTAACAGCGCAAAGAAAATATACGTAACAGCGCAAATAAGACATGCGTAACAACACAAGTAAAACAAGTAAAACATGGGTAACAGCGCAAGTAAAACATGCGCAACAGCGCAAGATAGAGGCATGTGCGTAACAGCGCAAATAAGACATGCGTAACAGCGTAAGTAAAACAAGTAAAACATGCGTAACAGCGCAAGTAAAAGAAATAAAACATTCGTGACAGCGCAAGTTAAAGAAGTAGACATGCGTACAGCGCAAGTAAGACATGTGTAACAGCGCAAGTTAAAGAAGTAGACATGCATAACAGCGCAAGTAAGACATGCGTAACAGCGCAAGTAAAACATGCGTAACATCGCAAGTTAAAGATATGCAAAACAATACAAGTAACAAGGGTAACAGCGCAAGTTAGAGAGGGGGTGCGAAACAACGCAAATAACAAGCGTAACAGCGCAAGTTAAAGAGGGGTGACGATGTGAGAGAGATATGTAAAACAATGCGAGTTAGACATGCGAGACAACGCAGGTTAAAGATGCAAAACAATGCGAGAGAGATGTGCAAAACAATGCAAGTATAAATGAGATGCAAAATGATGCAAGTATAAATGAAGTGCAAAACAATGCAAGTATAAATGAAGTGCAAAACAATGCAAGTATAAATGAGATGCAAAACAATGCAAATATAGATGAATACTTAATACAACAAGTAAATACTAGGTGACAACAAAAGCATGCTTAATAAAGACATCTTGAAGGCAACTTCCGGTTTACCTCCCGGAAGATTTGCGATGCGTCAAAAGGATACACCTTGTACGCTTCGATGGGCGATGACCACCGTACATTGAGGACATGATTTCCGGGTTTCCACGGAGGCGTTTTGAACCAAATTTTGAACACTCCTCGGAATTGTTGACATCCAAGGACACATACCAAGACAAAATAGGCAGAGGAAGCTGGTGGAGGATCTCCGGCCATTAGGGAAGGCCGCTGGCCCCCTGCCGGCCATCTGAGGCCACTGCCGGCCATCAATAATGGACTGCCTGCCATCTATGTGCCCCTGCCGGCCATCGGTGGCAGATTCGGGCAAAGTGGTCTTTTCGGCCATGGGTCTTTAAATAGACCAAAAATTAGTCCATTTCCTCACAAACCCTTGCATAGAAAACATTTTCCTTGCCCTCTAGGTGTGCCTTTTCTCTAGATTCGCGCGTTCTATGCGTTTCCCAACACCCTAAACAACCTTGAATCGTTAAAACTCCTTTGTTCTCTTCGATTTGAACCAATCAGAAATTGAATCTGAGGCCTTTTTCATCATTTCCCCCATTCAAGAATCATTTCCCCTGAATTTCTCTCGAGGTTAGTTCACTTTTCCTGGGTTTTCAACTTTATTTGAATTTTCTCTCTCCTAGGGTTTGATTTGTTCAAAATTTCACCCTTTTGCTCATTTTGCATCTATCTCAGATGGCTGACGATGTCCCGCATGATGAGGGTTTTCCCGCACTCCCTCCAGTAGAGTTAGCGGCAGACTTTGCGGCTGAGCCGGAGGTTGAGCCTCAGCCTTTACCATTGAGCGTACGTCCCTTTGACCCCGCGAGGTATCACCTGGAGACTCACATTATCCCGGTGGCGGGAGGCATTCATTTGTCGGCCATTGCCGTGGAGGTACCAACTCTGCTTCTCTGCAGTATTACTTTCAACTGTTTGCATTTCTTGCACTGCTTTGATCTGGTTGCATCACATGCTTTGATTTGACTATATTTCATACATTGCTGCTCTGTATTTATCTGTACTTCACGCATTACTGCCCTGTATGTACTGTATACAATCACACTTCGTGCGTCACTGCCCTGAATTCAACTGTATCTTCGATACATCACTGATCTGCATGTAACTGTATTTTCAATACATCGCTGACCTACATGCAACTGTATTTTTAATGCATCGCTAATCTAACCTGAACTGCATTTTCAATACATTGCTGATCAGATTTGAACTGCATTTTACAGGATGGATCCCGCTCCTTCCGAGGTTATGGTGCTACGTCCGCTCGGGATTAGTACGATGTGCTTCCCGCGAGGGTCCACCGGATCATCGACGAGACCGGCTTGGGTCTATTTTGCTGTAGCTTGACGCGAGTCATAGCGAGTCGCCTCCTCGTAGGGGCTCTTAACCCTTTAACTAGATCTTCTGTGGGAATCCTATAAAAAAATTATTTGTAATCGAATATCCTCAACTTCTTAACCATAAATATCAGCTCAGGCACATAAAAGGTATCAACCTCAACAGTATCAAATACATCTACTTTATCCCCAAAGTAACTCCTAGGCCTACCATCACTATCAATAAAATACCCACTATGATGTAAAACCAATTTCATATTTACATCATCCATTGTTGCATTCACAAAAAACAAATATATCATAAATAATACATGGGACAACATATAGCAAAAGAACCACCTTAACGATAAAAATGCATAAAAAATCAGTGGAATGAACAGGTAGCATGGGACCAACCACACTGTCAGCCAACCACTCAGTCAATGCAGTGGTCCATCAATGGAGATAAAAAAAATTTCATATAAAAAAAGACAATAAAGTAAGCAACACACACACATACCCATGCAATAAAGTAAGATACAAGCACATAGTTTGTTATTACTTTATTCACTGAATCAAAAAAAGAAAAAAAACTTCATACATAAATTACAAGAACAAAGAAACAAAAAAATTCGTACAAATCACTTACCAACACTCCAAATAACATTATGCATCAGTATTTCAAACGCTGCTCTAGATTTTCCTTGAAATCACAATAAACCCTTTGCCTTAATCGACGAAATCAAAGAAATTGGGGCAAAGTTTAGCCCTAATCGATGAAATCAAAGATTTGGGGCTTTTTATATGGGGCTAATAAAAAACGGCATCGTTTTGGGTTGGTTTTGGCGCCAAAAATGACTTTCTCCGTTACTTCATGAAATAGAGATGGACGGGGGGCTTAAATTGTGACACGGAAGAAACTCTAGAGTTTTAATTGTCAAAATTAAAATCCTAGGGTTTAAATTACAAAACACGCTAAACATTGGGGTTTTTTTTGTAATTTAATGAAAAAATAAATAAATAATGTGAAAAATACCAAAAGTCACAATTTAAGTTTAATTACAATGATTGTGTGTGAACTTTTGAATTCTTATAAACTCAGTCATGTTATTATATCATGGTGGAAGAATTGTAAAATTTAGATTGGTTTGTCTATCAATTTTATCCGTATATATATATATATATATATTAACAGAAAAAGATGTTTTGAGGTGTCATCATGGCATTTGTAGGTCCAGGCTCCGGGGTAGTCGATTGTCCCATGGTTGTCAGCCTGATTTAACCCAATCCATAGGAAGGGACCCACCACCAAAGCACCAGTGGAGCTCATCGACCATCTCTAGCAGGGCCAAGTTTAAATCGGAGTACAACGCGAAATCTCTGTGTAGACGTCCCCCGAACGCATCCCAGGGAAAGGGAGTGCGAGTCCTCCCCGTTCTGGTTCGCTTGTGGGTCACTACAGTTCAAGGACTCAAATGTCACGGTTCTTAATCTTGAACCAAAGAGTCCAAATCCGGCAAATCGTTTTTGAAAACAGATTTTTTGAAAGAAGTGCCAAACATGGACTGCTTTGCCAGATACAGAGTCGCCACCTAAATATTTTATTTTGAGAAATTTAGGAAACCCTGACTCGTTGCCTAAGGCCACGTGTCGATCATCACCAAAGTTGCCTCGGCTCGGGAACTTGGGTACGATTGGGGAAGGTCACTTCGTGAGCACCCCCGCTCGCCCGGTCAAAGACCGGCCTCTACTAACCATGATATCTTATGTTGAAAACATTGTAAGTTCTTATTCCGGTTATTAGCCTAGGTTACTATGTGATGCGCACAGCATACAAGTATAGACTGGGTCGCCTGAACTGGAACAAAACATTTCATGCTTGTTTGTTTGAAAAATGGTTTGATGGTGCTACCCGCAGGTAGGCTAAGACGTGGATTTGCCACCCTCGGGTGGGCTTAAGGAAAAACATGATTTTGCCACTATCTAGTGGGCTTAAAACAAACATTTGATGAATTGTCCCACTTCAAGTAACCCAACCTTCACCCACAGGCATTCAAGGCAGTTATATCACATAAGCACATAGTCTCATGGTAAGCATGCTATTCATGGTAGTCACTCACACGCATGCAAGGATGCTAAAGCATAAAAAACTCACCGAGTACTCCAAGCCAAAACAGAAACTTCATTAGAAATCCATGCATGATCCTAGATACACAGAATTGCCTAATGCAACACATGCAAAGATGCAAACTATAGCAGGCTCGGCTATTCTAAACATGGCATATGGAATGCTACAACTAACAAGTATTCAATTTGGAATTGAAATACAAATGCAGTTTGTATGATGCGCCGAGCCCGGTGCGTGCAAAACAGATGAATGATGCAAACATGCTGTCATACTGTATGCTAATTGAAATATGCCCTAATCTAACCATCATAAGCAGGTAAATAAAATGGAAGAAAGACGTGGGGTTGGAAGAAATACATCACACTCACCCACACTTATTACAATTATGCCCTCGCGCAGAGGGTCCAAATAAATATACAGTCCCGAATAAAAGAATAGTACAGTCTAAATAATACAGTCCAAATAATGTACAAATTCCTAATTAATTTACAAAATTAACTAAGAAAGCTGTAAAACTGGCATGCAAGCCAGGGACTGCCTTGATTCTGATGAATGGTGTACGTTTAGGCTGCCTTGCGCGGAAATCCACTGGGATGCCCCAATTAGCCTCTGTTTCGCAATGTTTCTTGAAAAGCGCGCCAAGCCTCGGAAGACTGCTGATTCTTGATTTGCTGCAACAGAGAGCAGGAAAGGGGCATAGCAATGTATTTTCACAAATGTATGCATGCCTCGATTCTCGTGCCACCAATCACGCATCTCGATGCATGATGGCCGAGGAGTCGAATTGCACAACTCAATATAGAATGAATGCATATGAACACAACAAAACCTAACTCCATCATGGATAATCCGGAGTGTCGGTGACTTGGGAATTGAGACACGTTCCGTTACTCGGAGTACGGAACGCACCTCGTTTCCCGTGCTCGGGCTAACTCTTATCCTGAACATGATGCAATATGCATGATATGCATGAAATGCAGCTAATATACAATCCTAACGTACGCAATGTTATGAAATGGCATACACGCTACACGAGGTAATACACAACCGGGCATACACAATGCTATGGGTGAAATGGCATACGCAATGCAATAATGGGCTTACACCAACATGAGAGAGCCTCAGCCACACTCACATAGGAGGCCATTAGATGAAAACAAGACACCTCGAAGTGCGTGCACGCGTGCACGCAAACCGAGAACGGACCATCGGGCACCGAAATGCCACTCTAATGAGACATGGCAAAGACATGGAATATGATATGCAAACATGCAAAAATCAGTGGCAAAACGAGGGGCAAAACAGCCCCTAAACGAGGCGAAATGACACCCGATGCACGGAATCTCTCCCGAAACGCAAAACTAGGTACATGAAATGGCCTACAGCTATACTAAACATGCATAATCTGGACATGGGGTGAAAAATCAGAAGCAAGGCAGCCCCAAAATAAGCATCTTTACAGTACAAAACATGGCCAAACAGCAATCACAAGTAGGGCTAAAATGGCATACAAAAATGGCTCCGCAAGGGAGGCAATGAAGCAAGTGGTACATGAAATGCCCAAACAGAAAAATACCCTTCTACAACACTGAAGAGGGACCAAAAATATGAACATTTACAGTAGATGACATCCCCCAAATCAGTATGCAAGCATGCTCAAAATGCAATGCAAGATTGAGGCCACAAGATAGTATAACATGAAGTAGGCAAAATATACACCAAAAAGCCAAGGACCCTTAATGAAACATGACAAGGGGGTCAAAATATGGCCACTTTCAGTTCTGATCATGGCCGAAAACAGAAGCTAGATAAGCCTAGAAAAGCATGCAAAAACAGGGACCAAAGAGGGGTGATGAAGAAAGTGGTACATGGAGGTCCCAAACAAGGTTGAGCCCTTCTACAATGTTGTATAGGGGCTCAAAATAGGCCTATTTTAAGTTTACATCAGGCCCCAAAACAGATTACACACATGCTAAAAATATCATGCAAGATATTGGCATACAAGAGGGTATTGAAACAAGTGCCAAATGGGGGACTCAAACAGGGTTGAGCCCTTCAACAAACATGAAGAATGGCTCAAAAAAATGACCCTTTCAGTTAGGGTTGGAGCCCAAAACAGCAAGCAAAGAGGCTAGAAAAATGGTGCAAAATTGAGCTACAAAAGGGGGAAAATGGCTTACCCTTGAAGACCAATGCTTTTGTTGCTTCTTGGCTTGAGTTTGCTGCCTCTTAGCTGCTGGAAATCCTCTCCTTGCTGCTGGAAATGGAGTTGTGGTGGTGGTGCTTGGTAGTGATGAAGAAATGGTGCCAAACTTGAGAGAATGAGAGAGATAGAGGGAGATAGAGTATGTATGAGCTCTAAGGAATTTTTCCAACCACTAAACAAAGCTTGAGCTGCTGTTATATAAGCAAGAATGGTGGGGGAATGAGGGAAAATGTGTAGGAAAGAAGGGATTAAGTTTCCCTCTTCTACCAAAGTCCCCCGAAATCAGATATTTTGGGGGAAAAAGCTATACAGCTGTAAAGCACACATCCCAAGGAACATGGCCGGCCACCTATTTTTGTTGCAGGTGGCTGGCCGGCCACCCCCTATGGCCGGCCGGCCAAGGGCAAAAATGGAAAGTTGAATTAATGGCCGGCCACCATATATTGGTGGCCTCCCATGTCTCCTCAACACAACTCTGTGGTTGGAAATTGGAAACTGTAAAACAGGAGAGAGAATAGGCCATTTTTAGGAGGGGTTCAAAAAGGTCAGGTGGAATTACTAGCCGGCCATAGACTTTTAGGGTCCTCCCATGTGTGTACAACACAAATATGTAGTTTGGGGTTGAAGAAAATGGCCTAGGGTGGTCAACATTGGCTTTGAAGTGAGAAAAACGGGCGTCGGAAGGCGCCGGAGGAATATAACTGGTTGCTGAGACAATTGCTGGCCTCCCACCCTTCAGTGACCTTCCTGGTGATAAAATAGAGGTACCTGCCAAAAATGAACGAAAACCGATGCAAAACGAATGCTCGGGAGCCAAAACACGCAGTTCGGGGTCCCGAAAATAGGCTGTTAAGCACCGAAAGTGGCATTCGGCCACGAAGTGGGTCTCTCAGACCTCAGTGTCCCTCAAAAGGGAGTAAATGAGATGTATGCCACAAATCGGAGCAATCAGAGATAGTTAGGCGGTCCCGAACCGAGGCACACGGCCTGACGGCTCCGAAAACCGGGAACCGGGCTCCGAAATGGGCAAAATAGCCTACAGCCACAAAATGTAGCCTGCGGCCACTGAGAGATGGTCTACGGGACCTCTCCTTCCCCTCAGGAAAAGAAACAGAGAAAACCGAGTCTGGTTCGCAAACCGAGGCAAGGCACAGAAGAGGGTTCGGAAGTCCGGAGGCGGGGCTCACGGCCGAGACTCTGAGACTTCTGAACGAGCACAATATGTAACATCACCGAGCGCTCAATCGGTGACGTCTGAGTCTTAAGGTCGGTCAAAAATGGGGTGTCTACACTCTGTAGAAAACCACTGAAAATTACTCAACATTTCGTGTCCCCCAGGAGTCGAACATGATTCTTTGCTGGGAAAGGCCAATGCCTTCACCATTGGGCCACCACTCCCGGTGTTAATTTTATACATATATACTAGGAGGGCAATTTGGGCGGTCTTAACCTGAGCAACTTGAGCTCAGCCCCAAAATTTTAGGATTTAGGCAAAATATTTTTAAATTCGGTATGGTCTTTGGTGAAAATGTAGAAGTCCGAATTAAGTTTGAGCAAGTTTAGACAAAGATACCAAAACAACCCAAGCAATTCAAAACCCGAATTATATATATAAATATTGAATATACATATAAATTATTAGTCATTAGATGATATTAAAGCAATTTATATCGTTAGATTATATTGAATATATATTATATACACAAGTAACACAATACAAAATTTTACTTATTTATTTTTTCTTACTCATAAATTATAAAGACCATCATAACAAACATCTCTCTTATATTATATAAATTATTTGTTTTGATGTTATTAATAATTTTATAAAAAAAAATGTAAATAATCTAATTTTAACAAATTAATTAACTTAGTTGCTCTAAAAAATGAAATTTATGTGCAATTTAGACAATTCGGTTTTAACTCAGGTTGAATTTGGACAGACAACATTGAATTACAATTCAGGCTTGGGCGAATCTGGACAGGTCTCAACACAATTTGAGTTGGATTTGGACAACCTTTACCGCACTCAAGTTGCACCCCTAATATATACACACCTATTAAATCTAAAAAAAAATTGAATATTGAGTATCCATTTGGCAATTTAATTTTTTATTAATTTTTTGATGAAATGAAAAAAGTTAATGGGTTTAGCATAAATTTTTTAGTTAAATAGATAATTGTAAATAAAAAAATAATCAATTGATATACACAGCATGATTTTTTAAACTTTTTAGTCAAACAAATAAAAAAAAAAAAAACTAACTAACAAACAAGCTCCTTCAAAAGACAGAACTATCAAATGGTTAAAAAAAAAAAGAAAAAAAGGAAAAAATAGAAGATAAAGAGAATGATTTGAAACAATTGTGTCTGAATCTGCTATAGACATTTCTAAACTTTCAAGGTTCACATAAATTAGCCACCTGGAGAAAATGATCACAATCAGAACATCCAGCAATTTTACTGAACTAATAATAAATAAAAAAAATACATAGCGCTGCGTTTCCACCAGAGTAAGTCAAGTTCGAATCCTGAGGGATATGCTCTCTATGCGGAGACTCTAAATTATATTCCGATTGAAACTTGACCTCTTCTGTGGTGACTCAGTGGTGGGTCACTTCTTATAGGTTGAATTAAATCTGATCGGCAACCGGTTACTCCGGAAACAGGACCCACAAATGCTATAATGCCCTTACGAAGAGTCCTTTTTTTGGTGTTCAAAAAAAAAAAAAATATATCGAAACCTTGAAACAACTAGTGTTTTCAAATCATCGCCTCAAAACTAGAACAGAACCTTTTTTTTTTTTTTTGGGTAAATTACACTGCCACCTCCTGAGATTTATATTTATTATAATTTCCTCCCTCACATTTGGAAAATTACACTGACCCCCTTGTTAATTTAATTTTATGTATGATGATCATTACGGTGAGGGGAGAACTGTTATGAAACTTTAAACCTCAGAGAACAATCTGTAATAAAACTTTAAACCTCAGGGAGGGGGATGTAATTTCCAAAAGGTGAGAGGGGAACTGTAATAAATATAAACCTTAGGGGGCGCCAATCTGTAATGAACGAGTAACCAGAACGAAACTTAATTAAGCAATAGAAGCAATTCTGGGAGCCACAATCTCTAAAAGTCCCTTGGGATTGTCAACATGAACCCAATGGCCGGAGTTGGGAAGAGCATGCACTGAAAACTTCCCCTCGGATTCATCAAAGCTCCGACCGGCAAGGTTTTCAAGCCTCTGAATCACATCTGCATCCCATCTGTCGCTCTTCTCAGCTTGCACAATAGCTATCTCCATCTCTTTAGGTGGGTGTTCCAGCAAAGGCCAATAATCCGTCTCCCTAAAAGATTGCATATTCTTACTCAAATTCTACTATGCAGATAAATAAAATGAAATGAAAAATAAAAAATAAAAAGACATCATCAAATGAGGACCGACTTCAAAGTGAAAGTGTATGTTTACCGGTAAGAATTGAACATCTGGACAGCACCATCAAGATTAAAAGCCCATGTCTCGTGGTCTCCTGATTTTTTGAGGTTGCTGCCTATCCATTCAGACAATGATTTGGAGAACCCAAGCTTAATCATGTGGTCCACAAGCCACCTGAAGCCAGGACCGTATTGAACTATATGACTTACAATATTAAATGTTCAAAAGAAATCATGTAAACATCTTGATTGAGAACATAAAGAAATTTGATCAAGAATAATTGAAGGTTAGAAGTTTTAGTTTACTGAGGAAATATATATATTTTTTTGGATGTTGAATTTGTTTAGGATTCACTCAAAAAAGAATTTGTTTAGGATTTTAATTCTTAGTTTTAATTTGTTTCTTTATTGGTTGGTGATTACTTGTTCGACCTTCACAAAATTTGGAATGTGCATAGTCCTGTATGATAGTAAGCAAGTATGATTCTTGATTTGGGACTCGGTGTTTTCTCTCTTCTTCTATCATCAGACTAAGTTTAGACAAGTTAATTGTACAATCAAACTGGTGAGCTGAGCTCGAGATTGACGTCATGGTGACAAGCCAAGTTCAACCAATGTTAGCCAAGCTTGAACAACATTCCTGACTGAGCTGAACTCTAACAAACCAAAACTCACAGCCAGAGTTATCTGAAAGGGGATTATTTTGGAATTTTAAGATCCCCATCATTACTTGTCGTAATGGCTGCTATTTTCTACACTCAATTCATTTCCCATTATGGATTTGTACAAGAAGATGTACATAGAACACAATGAGGCAACTCATTTTCCTACAAAGGCAGTACACAACCACACAGAGAAATAACTATAGGTCAAAAGAAAGGAATAGAGATTTTACTTTCGTGATGGGACTGATGTAGGTAGACTCTGCAAGGTCTGCAAAACTTTCTCCACTTCTCCATCACTGTTTTCAGTGTTCACTTTTCCAGGGACCGAGTCCAGTACCCACAGCTGTCCTGCATCAGGTTTTTCATCCGTGAGTTAAATATACGTTATCAAATTTATCCGGCAAAGGGAAGTCAGAATTCAATTCAACAAATGAGCTACACATGGCTCACTTGACAAAAGATTCCACAGAACACACACACATGCACACACTCTCTCTGTAGCAAGGGTTTATGTATCTAATATAATAGACAAGAATTGAGGATTGGAATCGAAATCCTATTCCTAAAAAAGATTGTACCCAATGCACAAGACTCATGCCTATAACAAAGTCTAAAAGAGACCTTCCTTCCACTTTTTTGTGGAGAGACTAAAACTCCAGTGACTCAAACCCACACCACCATACCATGCTAGGAACAAATAGCAATTGCCATCAGTCCAAGTCACAACCTCTAAGAGAAATCCTATTCCTATCCTTGTAATTCTCATACTTGGATTGCAGTCATTCATAACGAGAATCCCATTCTCCAAGAATGAAATCCACACTAAGAATGGGGATTCTATCCAAGCCAAAAGGGTGATAACCTTATTCCTATTTCTTTAGAACAAACTTTAATACTTAGCTAGTAAGGTTGGCTACATGAATTTTTCTTTGTCCAAATAACACTATATAGAGGATCTCATCCATTTAAGCCCTCATACTAGAAAAGCCCAAATGGACCTAGAGCAGGTTGTAAATATGTATTAAGAAGAAGAAGAAGATGAGGTCTAGGAAGACACACAGCTCAAAATTTTATAGAATACCAAACAAAAGGGAAACACTAAAGAAGATTGAGCCCCTCAGTACAGTTAAGTGAAACAAGTTGAAAGCAACAGATTTGTAACCCATATGAATCCCATTCGTGAGATTAATTGCATCAAGCAGGGTACAGTCAAGTTTGGCAAGTCAAACAAGCCATTTCAGAGAGCCCAAACTCCAGCCAGGTATGGCAAACTCAATCGTAAAAGTTAAATTGATTGCCAAGCACCGCAAAAAAACATGCAATTAACTTCAAAAGCATATTATATTTAATACAAAAAAGGTCTTACCCTATGCATATTATATTTGGTAGAAAGATAAAAAAGAAAACCTATGTCAAATAGAGTTTGTAGCATAGAAAAAGTAAGAGTTAGTTGAAATGAAGCAGGTCAATTTTATAAACATGCAACCTGCCCGTAACCTGCCTACCTACCCTTTATCCTAAAACAAGTTATAGAAGGGGAAAATTAGTATATCCTGCTTTTGCTCAATTAGCCAGATGTTTCCAGTTTTCCAAATACCATTTTTCTTTCAAAAGAAAATGAACTCATCTGTGGGAACTTTCATTGATTATTATCATGGGTGTTGATAATAAGAAGGCATTGAATAGGGATGATCATGAACACTAGAAAGCAATGGAGATAGATTGTTCTCGCTTCAATAAGAGAAAAATTTAGATGAGTGGAGTTTTAAGTAACTGTTATGTCTTATGTGAAATGAAATTTCAAATTAAGAGGGATGTTAAATACCAATTACATAAAATACTTTATCAGGTTAAAAAGTCTTATTGTCATTGTACTATTGTGTATTTGACGGTGCACAACATTGTCCCAGCAATGTTGTTATGGCATGAGAATGGAGAATCCATGGCAGACAACACTTTCAGAGCAAAAATTTGTGTTTTCTTAAAACCAAGATTATGATGGTGTCGTGTGAGAGAGAGAGAGAGAGAGAGGAACTTGATCTAACGGTGAAAGATCTTTCATGACTATTTTCATGATATTTTTTTCATAATACCTATTATTCAAGATGCAATGGGTTGTGTTCAAGGTCATTGATCGCACGCCCACCGTTGCATTCACACTAGTTGGGCTAGAGCTCTCCAGTTACCCATGAACTGGGTACATTGTCACATTCATTACATAAAAAGTATTAGGATTATTAACTTGCTAGTAATGAAGGAAGGTATCAAGAGCTTTTGCATAACCAATATTCCATGTAATATATATTTTGTGAAAGTACTTCATTATCTTCAAAACAAATGCATGCAAATCCTATTTTGATAGAGTACTAAAAATTGTATAACTGGGTACAGACAAATATCGGTGAACATTTTTCCTTTTCAATAAATACAATTTCCAGGGTAAAATTACATTAAG
This sequence comes from Camellia japonica, assembly GCA_030407325.1. Lineage (NCBI taxonomy): Eukaryota > Viridiplantae > Streptophyta > Magnoliopsida > Ericales > Theaceae > Camellia > Camellia japonica. The sequence continues at coordinate 94,850,631 of JAPPVO010000016.1, forward strand.
CAACAGAATTACATCCTATGGTGAAGATCTTCAATCTCTTCTAATCAAATGGATCAATTCGCGGGTCATGTTCACTTGCCATAACCATCCCCGTGCAAAGGCATGTCGGGCACATTACCCAAGTGAACACCAAATGTAACTAGTCAGCATGACTCAATTATAGAATAAAGTTGGGATTACAATAAATTACGTACAACAGATTTAGTCAGCAAATGAAAGCAGTCAACATACAGGTATGCTCACCGACGAGGAAACCCAAGGTTTTTTTGTCAATCATATTAAAAATAGTATAATTTTACTATCCTTACTTGTGAAGCATGAATTTCACCAGAAAAAAAATAAAAGAAAGCAAGTATTTGCTAAACATGTTCTTCTTTGTATGCATATATTATATGCACAACCTAGTCATATCAATGACTCGACAGACAAAAAGTGATTATAACGAGAAACCTGAATAATCAAGTAACACACAAATGGCGAATGTCACGTTACACCTTTTCTGAAAGATAAGTTCTATAAAAATCCAGTATATCCTCAATGTTGGTCCAATGCTGATAAACATCCCATAAAGCCGTAGTTAGTCAAATTATATACCTTTCCAGCGCCTGAGCAGTTTAAACACCTTTTGAGTAGTGGGTGCATGTAATGGGCGATCAGAAGCATTGGATACTGAAATAGGTTCAATTTTCAAACATACACCACTTGCGGAACAACGGGCACAGGCCAAGTACCCTGTCCACAGAATCATATGAACATATGAACTCAGAATCATATGGCAAATAGGTCTTTTAAGTGGGCAAGGAAAATGTCTGCATAAATCATTGCGACTACTTGACACATACCAATTCCATGGCAATACTTGCACCTTTTCTTCTCTTGTTGCTCAACATTGTTAGCTTCAAGTATCATCAAAGCTGAAATCACACCCACTGCCCCACCCGAAAAAGATGCCACGATAGGGTCGACCTGACTAAATTGAGAAGATAAACAAGTGTAATTAGGAAATAATGACATATTATGAAAAACAAAATAGAAGTAATCTAACAGAAGATATTGGGACAAAATTTGGAATATCCTGAAGGTCATGTTATTAAATTATTGTAATAAGAGGGACCAGAAAGTTTCAGCAAGTACCTTAATTGCGTAGGCAAATGCATGCTGCGTATAAAATCTTCATATGAGGTGCCTCCTATGCCTAATTTCAACTCCAACTGCCATGTGAAACAGGTTACTAACTCGCGCTTAAATCAAAGAAATTATAATAAAATGAAATAAAAACAAACGTTTATAGTCTGCAAGAATCTCATTTATACACAATTATAATTACTGCCATGTGCAGCAGCACTGCCACCAACCAATTAATTCATTGGCTGTATGCACTCAAGGGGCAAGGCAGGGCTCCCATCACAAAACAAAAGTCCACCCTGAAAACTACAACTTTTTTAGTCACTCAAACAATACCTTTGTTCATCTCAACAAGTCAACATTGTTACTTTCTATTTTTCCCGTCACTTACTTCCCAATATTACCTGTCTCAAGCTAAGAGCTATTCCAACTCTTATTTCCAATATTAATTTTATTGATCCTTGTGTTCCCACTCATTGATCTCAACATCTCTCAATAGCTGCATTATAACATGACTGCTGCTTTTTAATTGCTTGAACTCTCTTTCTTTCAATTTTTTTATTTGATAAGTAGAACTCTATGGAGGAAGTCCAATCTTAACATAATTGCTTTTCCCTTGAAATTAAAAGTATCACTGTTTCTTCACAAAGTCCAAATAAACTGACTACGAAAAACATTAAGGACTCATTAGGCCGTGTATGGGATTACATCAGAGCAGATCCAAGAACGGGATCCAAGAAAAAAACAATAACCTTCCTAGAATGAGGATACATTTTTTAGGTTAGAAAATTAACAGATACAGTACTTTCCCAAATTGAAGGAACTTGACCCCCTTTCTACCTTTATTTCCATATTCAGTGCTACTTTTCCAAATAAATCAGCTAAACAAACCCAAAACCTATAACTGTATATCCTACAGGACCCAGGCAAAAAGAACTTGCTATCCCTCTACTTCCCAAACCTCAGTCATGAAGCACGGACACTGCTATGGTAAAGGCATGTTGTGTTGGACACAGCATGTTACGATGATCTTGAAAAGCATGTTTGACACTTCTTAAAAGTGTCTTAATTAAAATTTTAAATTCCTAATATCGGATACTTTACGGCATATCGGCAACACTTCTTGAACCCTCCAACCACGATCTATGTGATGAATATCTTAATAATAACAAACAATGTTCCGTATTTTTGGAATGCAACTCATGCACTCTAAATACATTTTGAAACATTTATAAGATGAAATATATTTCAATGTTCTACAATTGTTTTACATTCTTTAGATTGCAATTGTTCCGTGAATGATATCTTGATGTCTAAGTTATAAATATATGACCTTTAGTTTTAATTAATATTGTGTTACCTGTTTTCATTACCTTTGAATAAACTATTTGAATATTTGACATAAAGTACATTTATAAAAATATCAATTTTCAACATGTTCCAAGCGTACCGTGTCCTACATTTAATACATTATATAGCCTCACAGCCATCTCAAGCTTTGTTTTGAAGCTATAAATGACTCTAAAACAAGTGACTGTATTGTAAAAAACAGTAGAAAATACCATAATAAAGAATAAACCAGATGATGGTTATAGAATATAAAACTTGGCACTAGTCAATAAAACCATAATAGTACTATTGGTGCCAGAAGACCCCCAAAGACAATAATCCCAGATACGAAAAAAAAGCTTGTCAGGTATAGCTGCTTCAATGTCTTTGGTGTCTACTTCAAAAAAGAGATGCACAAGGTTAGCTCAAGAATCATCACTCAAATGCATAGATAAACCATACCAAACAATTACCACCCATGTTGGCAGCACAACAAAGCATCTAAAATCTTTTGCCTTTTCTATTCTTAGCCATATATATACCCCTATAGAGCCCATTACACACATCACTGATTCCACAAAGCATGCATGCTGTTAAGTTAGGCGTGTATGCCATCATTACAACTTCACTTTAGCAATGCCACGTGTGCTTTGTATAGTTGGTTGAATTTCATGTAGATTACAAAATTTATTTGAGAATCACCACATGAGGGAGAAATGGAATCGATGATGGGATTTCAGGCATCTCAGCTTCCTCTTCACCATTCTCATCAAGAACCTTTTTAGCACTCTTTATGCGTTGTTGTACACGTAATCTCCGAACCTAGAGAAAAAACAAGTATTCAATCAAGCAAAATGTAAAATACAAAAGGTGATATTTCATATTTAACAGAAGAGAAATGATTTCATGGAATGAAAATCTGAGTCAATTTTACCTCTTCCATGAGGAGAAAAAATCTTATTGCGCCTACTCCTTATATTGTCTTGGATTTCCAGCAGCTGCATCTGAACAAAATCCTGAACAGTCTCTGGTCCTTCTATAATGCAGAAGCTAAAGCATAGAATGGACAGATCTTGCTGAAGAGAAAAACATCCAAGCCTTGAAGGCTAAACAACCTATTTTAAAAATAACTTCACAAGACATTCACTACATGCATCACCCAAACAGCTAAAACACTGCTGAAGACGGATAAAATAACACTTCCAATGCATAAACCCAGTAGTTCAATTGTATAAATAGAAGGATAGCATATTTAAAAAGCTTGAAATCCAGCATTAGAGAGTGACTGATTATCTTTCAAACTTGTGGAGCTCCAAATCATCAAAATATTGTCTAAACCATATTCAAAACTACAAAAAAAAAAATTGTTCAGAACCGAACATGAAATAAAAGGAAGCATCTTAACAACCAAAACTGCAGACATGCTTGAACATAATGAGAAGAATCAGAGCCTTCTTCCCCTTCTGCCACCCTTTCGGCGAGTACTGTCGGTAGGAATCGGAGTCACATCCTCTGAAAAAGGGCAGAATGTCAAATTAGCAACCATAGTGATGCTTAATTGTGAGCCCAAGTTTAGAAGAAGATGATGAATTTCAATTTAACTAAAATGACAATTTTATGACTCGTGCCACAAGCTTGATCAATTTGGAATGGAAGTCCCAGTGATGAATCAAATTCACATCAATATCTCAACATCAATTCAAGTACTCAATAGCAGGAACAATTGACCCTAGCCAAAAGGCCAAGAAATATTTGGTAATTAACAAAAAATATGGTATAGTATTCAGCAATTAACAAGGAACATGATATACAAAATTCTCAACACTCGCATAAAACAAAGCTAGCAAGTGAAAACAAACCAACCACTGAGTGGTTCTATTATAACGGGGTTACAAACACACCCCCAAATTATAATACAAGTACACCAGAGCAAAAGATTTCCGTACCTATGCGACCAATTTTCATGCCTGAACGAGCAAGAGCCCTGAGTGCAGACTGGGCACCTGGACCAGGGGTCTTAGTCTTGTTCCCTCCAGTAGCCCGGAGCTTAATATGAAGAGCATTAATGCCAAGCTCCTGCAAGTAACAGCAATAACTAGTAAAGTAGAAGTCCTTAACAATAAGGCTTATACATACATATATGTAGAGAGGGCATGCATTATGCTAATCACATACATTACAAAAGAATGGAAATATATGCCATACAGAAACGACTAAAGAAAAGAAAATCTACATGATATTATATTCAATCCTCCCTCCCTCCAAAATTGAAAGGACAAGAAATTATGTTCCACCCCTCTCCCCGGGGTATGTTACACAGACTCTTCAATATAAATCCAATACCCGTGTCGGACATTCAACACTCAGACAAGGATATGAGATATGCGTCAGATACTTTATAACTGATACTTCTTATATAATTGTATTATTATAAGTACATATTGTTGTATAATTGTTATAGGTTTTTTGACAATATAAGTTCCATATAACACCATTTTATCTCACATACTTGATTAAAAATATAACATTTTTTACCGATTCCGTGTACCCTTAAATTTATGGTTTGACGCGTTTAACATCTAGATACATACCAACACCCAACACCCATACCCGAGTCCATGTAATATAATGTATTTAATGCATCAAATTACATTCAATCATAAAAACACAAAAAAACAAATGACTAAAGACCTTGCATCGTTGTGAAACATCTTGTGCTGCAAGCATGGCAGCATATGGTGAAGATTCATCTCTGTCAGCCTTCACCTTCATACCACCTGCACCAAGGTAAAGCATAAAAAAACATGTCATAGAACTGAGGATAAATAATAGAAAACATAAACATATGTCTCTCATAATCTCATTACAATTTACAACAAAAGCGCATCCATTAACAGTGAGAAACAACTTAATCAAGATGCCACCAAGTAAAATAGGGATCGTAAGATTTTATAACTTAAATTCTGTAATCTGCATATATTAAAAAAAGCTGTTTCAGGAAAAAAAAATTTGATACAGTCCTCAAAAACAAAAACTGTTTAGCAACCAAGGTACAGATGATCTAATATGGTACCCACTCCAACATGACAATTTTAAACATCGTAGGTGAAATATCAAAAGCCACTTGACGAGAATAAACATAAACTAGTAAATCATACCAGTAATGCGAACCAAGGTTTCTCTTCCTGACAGATCAGTCACATGCTGTAACACAAACATTGCAGCTAATAAGTAATCAAGCCACAGACAGCTTTAATGATAAGAAAATAATGTTACCATACTTACAATGAAGGTGTCATTAAAAGACGCAAAAATGTGGGCCACACCAAATACAATCTCCCCATCTCGTACACTGGGACCAAGAGTCACAGTCTCCTCCTTGGGTTCCCTGACCTTTCTCCTCGACTATGAAATCACAACAGCAACATAAAATAAGTCTAGCGTCAAAACTCAAATATGGTATTGATTATTAAACTATTGACCAATCTGATTGCATAGTGAGCTAAACCTTAATTTCAAACTAAAGCCATAAATATATGATGCTACCCACCATAAATTGTATCTACTTTCCAAGCTAAAGACAGCATTTAATTCTACAAAAGAAAGTGAAAAAAATTTGCTTCCTTACATATTATTTTTCTTTCAAAAAATTCATTTTTCTTCAGCACAAACATCACAATTAGGGGCAAAAGAGCAGCAGAACCATAATTTGGCCATAACAGAATGCAGATGTTCGAGATACAACTTAGATACAGTCAGCAAAATCAAGCATTTTAAAGAATTACAGCATCTAGTGTGCATGAAAGTGTATTTAAATATATAATATGTGCATGTATATAGCTATAGCATTGATGGAACAATGGAAAATTTGTCGATTTTATTCAGTATTCCTGAAGTAAATGGAAAAAGACACTGAAATTCAGTGGATTTTTAGTGGCTTAGGTGTATTCTTGAAGGCAAAATCAGAGGGGGGTGACCCCCTCTCACCTTGTTATGTTTGAATGGTCTTTTTGGCCTTCCAAAGAGGCCCTATCTTGCTTGCCTTGTTGACTGATTTCGGGGCCAATTTGATGAGTTTTAGGGCTATCATATTTGATTTCCAGAGTTAATTTTGTCATGCTAATATCCTTGATGCGTGCTTAATAACCCCTTGTATGCCCTTCCAAAGGAGCCCCTCATTTTTACATGCATTGGCTTGCATTTCCATGTTATTTGGGCATATTTTCACATGTTTTGTTCACTGATTTTTTCTGGTTTGGGTGAGATTTCATATGCTTCATATACATGCCATGTAAACCATGTTTGCTAGTCAAAGTTGCATGCTATTTTAGTCCATCTTGCTAGCATCTTTGGCCATGCTTTGAACTAGAAATGTTCATGTTTTGGGACTGTATTGGATCTGTCTTTATGCTTCATGATCAAATAATGCATGCTTTGTATAGCTATAGGTCAATATATATGCCTAATTTTGTGTTTCGGGATTCATCTCATGCATCGGGTGCCATGTTTCCATGTTTTGGGATCATTTTGCATCACATTTCAGTGCTGGAACTTGCATGTTTGTATGCCATATTTCATGCCTTGCCATGCCTTGTTAGAGTGGCATTTGTGCCTTAGGATCGGTCCTCGGTTTGCGTACATGTGTGCACACATCTCGAGTGCCTCATTTTCATCTTATGGCCACTGATGTGAGTGCGGCTGAGGTCCACTCATGTTGGTGTAAGTCCATTATGCATTACGTATGCCATTTCTTTTCATAGCATTGTGTATGCTAGGTTGCATGTTAGAGCATCGTGTATGTCGTGTTACATCGAGCATTGTGCATGCCATTTCATAGCATTGTGTATGCTAAGTTGTATATTAGTTGCATGGTGCATGCCATCTCATTTGCATTGTGTTTGGGATAGGAGTTAGCCCGAACACGAAAAACGAGGGACGTTTCGTACTTCGAGTGACGGAACGTGTCTCAATTCCCGGTCATCGACACTCTAGATTAACCATGATGGAGTCTCGGTCTTGTTGTGTTTATACGTGCATTCATTTCACATTGAGTCGTGCAATTCGACTTCTCGGCCATCATGCATCGAGATGCATGATTGGTGGCACGAGGATCGAGGTATGCATACATGTGTGAAAATACTTTGCCATGCCCCTTTCTTGCTCTCTGTTGCAGCAAATCAAAAACCGGCAGTCTTTTGGAGCTCCGTGCAATATTCCGGGCTTAATTGTAAACAGAGGCTAATTGGGGCATCGCAATGGATTTCCGCGCAAGGCAACCCGAACATGCATCATTCATCATCCGGAGCAGAGTTGAGGCAGTCCCTAGCTTGCATGCCAATTTAACTGCTTTCCTAGATTAATTTGTTAATTAATTAGGATTTTGTATTTATTCGGACTGTAATTATTCATTTGGGACTGTATATTATTTTTCGGACCCTCCGAGCGAGGGCAATATTGTAATAAGTGTGCGTGTGTGCGATGTATGTCTTCCAACCCCACATCTTTCCCCCTTTTATTTACCAGCTTATGATGGTTAGATTAGGACATGTTTCAATTAGCATACAGTATGATAGCATGTTTGCATTCATTCATCTGTTTTGCATGCACCGGGCTCGGCACATCATACTAACTGTATTTGTATTTCAATTCCAAGTTGAATACATGTTAGCTGTAGCATTCCATATGCCATGTTTAGAATAGCCGAGCCTGCTATAGTTGCATTTTTGCATGTGTTGCATTAGGCATCTCTGTATAGTTAGGATCATGCATGAATTTCTAACATAGCTTTTGTTTTGACTTGGAGTACTCGGTAAGTTTTTATGCTTTAGCATCCTTGCATGTGTGTGAGTGACTGCCATGTTAGCATGCTTACCATGAGGCTATTTGCTTATGTGATATAACTGCCTGAATACCTGTGGGTGAAGGTTGGGTTATTTGGATTGGAACAATGCATTGACTGTGAGTTTAAGCCCACAAGATAGTGGCAAATCACCATCTTTTCTAAGCCCACTTGAGGGTGGCAAATCCACATTTTAGCCTATTTGCGAGTAGCAAACTGTTTCCAAAACAAACATGAGATGTTTTGTTCCAATTCAGGCGATCCAGTCTATACTTGAATGCTGCGCGTATCACATAGTAATTCTAGGCTAATAACCGGAATAAGAGCACATAATGTTTTCAAAACTTGATATCATGGTTAGTAGAGGCCGATCTTCGGATCGGGCGAGAGGGGGTGCTCATAGCTGACCTTCCCCAATCGTACCCAAGTTCCCGAACCGAGGCAACTTTGGTGATGACGGACACGTGGCCTTAGGCAACGAGTCAGGGTTTCCTAAATTTCTCCAAAAATAAAATATTTAGGTGGCGACTCTGTATCTGGCAAAGTAGTCCATGTTTGGCACTTCTTTTCTAAAAATCTGTTTTCTCAAAACGATTTGCCGGATTTGGACTCTTTGGTTCAGATTAAGAACCGTGACATTGAGTCCTGAACTGTAGTGAGCCCAAATGAACAGAATGGGACTCATCCCTCCCGGGGCATTCGGGGACGTCTACAGTTTCTAGCGACTCTGCTGGGGATTTAGAGAGCTTGACTCGAACTTATGATATCTTGTTTTGATTACACTTGTGTGCTTCTTTGCATTGCATTTGCATTGGTGCGCCTAGGATACCGTGTTTGCCATCTGTTATTCCTGAGCAGTTTGCCAGAGGCTGCGTGCCATAAGGCTTACCGGTTACGGGCTCTGCCAGTATGGAAACATAAACCCCGGTTTTACCGGGATACCCTTCTGACCATTTGACCTAGTGCATATTCGGAATCCATAGTGACCATTCCAAGCTAGGACAGGTTGCTTACCCGATATAGGTTGTTTGAAACCGCTGCGTGCGTAGTGAAACCCTAGTTCCTGACAAAATAGGACAGGGAAACCCTATCCCAACATAGGGGTTTTTTGGCTCTCACTTATCTGTTATGTGCTTTTAGAGTGCGTCTCTACAGGGAAATGCATGTATCAGTTTATGGGTTTGGGCATCAGGCTTGCGGGCACCAGTTCAGTATTTTGGGAATCAGTTATCTGCGGATATCAGGTTCAGTTTTTGGGGCAGTGATTTGGGGAACAGTGATCAGTAGTAGAGTACAGTTATTCAGCTATGCTTGTGTCTGTTCTGATTGGGCCGAAATGTTGCGTGTTTTCTCTTTCAGGGGGGGAGGTTCAGAAATTTAGTTCAGAACAGCCAGTATTCTCCTTCGCCGAGGCAAGACAGACGTTCGATCTGTCAGTCACCAGTCACATCACTTCCGTTCAGTTCAGCGGACTCATGATGATCCAAAATTCAGAGGAAATTGTGATTATGATAGCCGCATTAGACCAAGGAATCATCTTGTAGGATGAGACCAATGTTGAAGTGCCACATCCACCCGGGTCGCCTGCCGCGCGCTCGGTCTGGACGCCACAGTTGTGTCAAGCTCGTGAGCCCACCACGTTTGAATTGATGGGAATGATCGGCGATCTTCAGCGATCTGTGGCTGATCTCGCCTACGGAATGTCGGCTTCGCCACCAACCCCATCCTACGCCAGGAATTGCGTACCGCAGGAGCCCCCGCTATTGGGGTGAATTGTGATCGAGCTCAGCCAACCTGAGGCTGTCTCAAGCTATAGCAATGACGTGTCAACAGCAACCGGGTTTCGCTCTGATATAGTAACCCAAACCCTTGATCAAGCTGAGGCCAGAGGTAAGAATAAGGTGGGAACAGATGCCGATCCCGTTGAACAACTGCTGTGGGCAGTCGAGGCTTTGAAAGCCGAAGGATTGAGTAAACAGCAAATATTCGTAGTGGTAACTAAAACTGTGGATGATGCTTTTCCCACTCCAACCGAAGGGAGTTCCAGCCGGACAGAAAATTGGGATAGGCCCCGTCATGCCAGAACAGTTCCCTCCAATTCTAACCCTGCACCGGGAAAAGATCAGAAAGCCAAGGCGGCACCTGCCGATCCTTTTGCCAGTGCGTCTGGCAAAAGTCAGCAAACTTCGAAGTACTTGCCTCGAGGACGCAGAGTCTTTCACGCCCTCTACATGCCTCTGTCTAGGGCATTTCAAATTTTGGTTAACAAGGGGCATCTTAAACCTCTCGAGCCTCGGCCTCTCCTGAAGAATCTCCCTTTCTCACATGATGCTACCTTGTATTGCGCGTACCACCAACAAACTGGTCATAGCACCGATAACTGCTTCCGTCTTCGCCATGAAGTGCAAGATTTGATCGATAATGAGGTCATCCTCCCACCTATCTCAGCAAAGTCTGTCACTGCTGAGCTGTTGGATTTCGAGGATACTGTAAGTATGTGATCAGGGGCTGGACCACCTGCGGGCGGCGCTCGGTGTATTTTAGATGTGGTGTTTGGCACGCACTATCTTGAGCATCTGCGTATGCTAATTTTGTGATTTCTGGTTTGGGTGTTGAGTCAGTTTTGTCAGTTTCATTTTGAGTTTGTCTCTTTGTTTTGAGTCAGTCTTTTGCTTAAGGGTCTATCTTGCTGTATCGAGTCAGTCCCATTATATGGAATGTCAGGTGATCCCGGGGTTGTTGCCTCGAACACCGTTTTTGTTTTGTAATTATCCTTTTGATTTCTCTTGAGTCCGTCTCTGCTGTAGAGCCAGTTGCAACCAGGAAATCCGAATAGAATGGCCGTGGCTGTCATATTTTTGCTTATTGCTACTTCGAGCTTGTTGTGCCAACAATTCTAGAATGAAATGGTGGACCATCTCACCTGCTCTTCTGTGCTCTAAAATCATTGCATTGACCTAAGTTTTTCAAAACTTTTTTGAACACTGCGGTGAAAACGAAGAGGAAAGAATTCCTCGGGATTTGCAAAAATTTGATCAAGTGAGAGAAAGAGAGGCATGCTGAGCCCTTAATGAATGAAATCATGCTTGATAATGTGAGTACTGAGAAGGATCCTGGCTTGATCCGGATTGGTTCTGCACTGTCTTCGGCGCGAGCGATTTATCGCTTTCTTAAAAGATTTCAAAAAAAAATGTTTTTGCGCAGTCCCGTAAAGACTTGTGTGGAATCGCTCTTGCGATTGTACAGCCTAGGATCGCTCTCAGTCTCGAGACTCGACCCCTCACTTTCAAACCTTGAATTGGGATTCAGAATGTTCAACGGTCAACCATAACGTAAGGCCTGTATGGCTGGATCAGAAGCACCCCTCGAACTAGGGGCAAAAATGTCAGACAGCTCGAAAAGCCAAAGGTGGATCATTCCGCAAGTCAATAAAGACTGGCAAGAATGCCAAATTCCAGAAAAAAAAAAAAGGTATTGCTGAAGGACAACTGAGTTCCTATCCACAACACTAGGGGCAAATTCAGCCCCCCCATTGGATGGACTCCTGCATCGTCAACGAACAGCAGCCATTCTCCTAGATTCAGATGATTTCAAGATCTCAAAACCATTTGACATGGACAAAGCTACACTTTTACCCTTAAGAGGCTCGCTGGGCCGAAAACCCGAAAGGGCGACCCAGGCAAAAGTTAGAGCAAGAAAAGAAGAAAAAGAACAAAAGAAAAGAAAAGAACAAAAGAACAAAAAAAAGACAAAATGCAAAGAAAAACAAAAAAAGAAATGAAAAGAAAAGAAATAAAAAGAAAGGAAAAACAGAGCTCGCAAGGTTGAAAACCCGGAAGGGCGGCCTTGGCAAAAGTTAGAGCGCAAAAGGAGAGGTTAATACCCGAGTGTACCTTAACCCCCCGAACTACGTAAGGCTTGATTCCTATCTTTGGGATACGTAGGCAACTTCATTCTAAAGTCCAACTGTAAAACACTTCAAATTGATTGTGCCCATGTAATGGTTTTGATCATCTTCGCCTTCTCTGTATCCGAGAATTTGGTTGTGTTCGTCACTTTGAGGACTGACTACAATGCGCTGCGGTGCCATTCAAACAAGGGGCAACTTTCCGTTGCCATTCAATGCGCTGCGGTGCCATTCAAACAAGGGGCAACTTTCTGTTGCCGTTCAATGCGGTGCGGTGCCATTCAAACAAGCGGCAACTTTCCGTTGCCACGTAGCTTCCCTCAAGCAAGGGGCAATTTTCCTTCGAATCTGAGGTTGTGCATCTCGAGAGTGGGTTCTATGCTCATTGAGCAGTGGCCGTTTGCAAAAATAGTTTTGAGAGTTTTTAATGAAGTCGACTAATTCTCTCGAAAAGTATTCCATTTTTTCCAAAACTGGACCATTTCTTGGACCCAAAAAAGGAAATTTTTCAGTGCTCATAACTTAACTCGCATGATTTCAAATCAGAAAATCGAACAAGCACATTAATCTAACTCTCATTTTGGTTAAAATTGTTTTAAGCAGAAGCCAAAAAACAAAAATGGTCAAAATATTGAACTAGGGGCACAGTTGAGTCAGGCTTCCTGTCTTTCCTCCGTTGTCAATGCATTTGCCAGAAAGGGCACCATACTTGCCGGAAAGGGCACCCTATTCGCCAAGAAGGGCACAGTAGAAGCTAATAGAAAAGGGCTGAAAGCTCTCACATCCTCCAAGCAACGAGGTATCAAGCTAAGTGCGAAGCACGAACTGGAATGATCTAATCACGTCCAAAGTCCCCAGTAGAGCATCGTTAACCAATGTCAATTACAGATCTGCTGCACATCCAGCCGTATCATAACCCCTCTGTGGGGGAAGTTCATTGTTGTGAGCAGAAGAAAGAGAATCTAGCAGAATACTAGGAGCAAGAGCCCGCAACTTCTTGTTTATCCATCAACCACCCAGGGGAGGGATAAAAAAATGAGAGATTGAAGAATAGAGAGATGTGCGCTGAGCGAAAAGTGAGAAAAGGGTTTTGAGAGAAAAACTGAGCTTGAGGGCCGAGTGATGTGAAAATCACAAATCAGAAAAGGTGGGAATAATACCCGGAGAAACTGGTTCCTCGTGCACTGAGAGGTCTCTCGTCTTTGTAACACGTCTGTGTGTCGTGTCTTTTGTTTTGATTGTCTCGATTCTTGTTTTGAGTCGTTCCGAGCGTGTCTCGATGTGTTTAGGTTGTTTACCTTTTGTTTTTCGTTGTTGAGTCGTAGTGCGCCGTGTTCAGTCGTAGGCTCAATACCCCGGTCAAGAATCCATCTCTTAATTTCAAAAAATCCTTTTGTGCTTAGAGTGCCGTGCCGTTCTCCACATTTGTGCAAAACAAGATTTTGTTCTTTCAAAAAAACCGCAAGGTTTAACCTAGGTCATGTGAGAACAGTAAAAGCAGGACCTATCTGAAGCTATACAGGTTCCAGACTTCGAAGCAAAAGAAAGAGGAAAAATGTCGGGCATCTGAGTTTGTTTCAACTTCTGCAAGTTCTGTCGTCGCATCCTGTATGTTCAGAATGAGCTGTGTGTTCAAAATTAAAAGAATACTGTGTTATGAGCCGTGTGTTCAGATCGAGCAGAGTTGTGATATGAGCTGCGTGTTCAAAATTGAAATGAATGAGCTGCGTGTTCAGAAATGAAACATAGGAGCTGCGTGTTCAAACATGAAGTATATGAGCTGTGTGTTCAGAATTGAAGTGTGTGAGCTGCGTGTTTAACATGAAGCATATGAGCTGCATGTTTAGAATCAAATGCATGAGCTGCGTGCAAATGAAATGAATGAGCTGTGAGTTCAAAAGTGAAATATAAGAACTATGTGTTCAATATACGCTGCGTGCAAATAAAACAGTGGGCCGTGTGTTCACCTCAAAAGTTTGGGCTGCGTGTTCAACTTTCAAAACAGTGGGCTGTGTGTTCGCCATCAAGAGTTTGGGCTGCGTGTTCAACTTTCAAAAACTGTGGGCTGTGTGTTCACCTCAAGTGTGTGCTGCGTGTTCACAATAAAAAATGAGCTGCGTGTTCAGAAATTCAAAAGTTTGGGCTGTGTGTTCAACCTTCAAACAAGTGTGTGCTGCGTGTTCACAATCAAAAAATGAGCTGCGTGTTCAGAAATTCAAAAGTTTGGGCTGTGTGTTCAACCTTCAAACAAGTGTGTGCTGCGTGTTCACAATCAAAAAATGGGCTGCGTGTTCAGAAATTCAAAAAGTTTGGACTGCGTGTTCAACCTTCAAACAAGTGTGTGCTGCGTGTTCACAATCGAAAAATGAGCTGCGTGTTCAGAAGTTCAAGAGTTTGGGCCGCGTGTTCAACTTTCAACAAGTGTGAATTGAACTACAATTCTCTAGAACACTCATGAAAGACCAGGTTGTTCACAGCCAAAATGAACACAATAGTGAGAACTAAACTGTGTTTAGTAATATACTGTGTGAGTTCTATTGTCTTGATTTACACAAATGGCTAAACAGTTCAAGACATCATGTTCACTGGTTAGCTAGTAAATCCGATAGTGTCTCACAAGGGAAGGTTCAAAGCCAAAAGCTACTTATCCTTTGCAAAATATTTCCAATTTCTGTACTCTCTGTAATTAAATCATGTTGTTGCATTTTCTCTCCTTCAAATTCCATTCATGCGGGGGATTGTTGGATTTTTTTTTGGTTTTTATAGGCTTATTTTAGGCCAAAAATTGTTGCGGGAAATTATTTAAATTTCTGAACAAAATTAATTTAATTTTTTTTGTCCAAAAGTGTGCCTCTTCTGGTTCAATTCCCAACTGTTTAAACTACTCTAAACTACCTAGCAATTCTGAAAATAGTCAATTTCTTCCAGACAGGTTTGAAATTGCCCTGGCAATTATTTGTTCAAACAGATTTGAAACTGCCCAGTAATTATCTGTCCAAAACTGTTTGCATCTGTTGAATTCAAAAGCCTACCTGTTCGGTTTGAATTTCAGACCTGTTCAGGCCTATAAATACCTGGACCATTCCAACAGATTTCCAAATCTGAAATTCACTTGTTTCCTTCCAGTTTTTGCTCTCTTACATCAATTTATTCTTCATATTATTTTAAGGAAAATTTGGGGAGTATAGAACACAGGTTTTTGTTCATCGTACAAATTGTTTGGATTGCTACTACAATTTGTGTAGATCATTGTATCTTGGGAGAGAGATGTTATTTATCCGTAAGCACCAAAGCGAGGTGAATCTGTCTTAAGGACAGAGTGTCACACACTCGACTTGATCATTTGTGTACTTATTCACATCGGTAAACAAATTTTGTAAGTAATTTATTTTTATTTGTTTGATTTAGTTTCAAATTATTTTTTACACAAAAGATTGTTCCAACACAAACTAAACAATATGGCCTATTTTAAAAATATTACTACAAATGTTCGATAAACTAAAAAATGCAAAATACCAATGACAAGGACGTTAATTTACCTTCTTACTTCATGGAATACCAAGGATGTTACCCGTCTCACTTTCTCCAAACCCACAGAGCATTTCCTTCTTTTTATGACCCCGATGTAGAAAAAAAGGATATATACTCAATATGATGCCCTAGCTGCCACAAAACCCATTGCTCCATTAAGGAAGCACACAAACATTTTAAGGTAAAATAGGCATATAAATAAACAATTGACCATTCATACTTCAAAGGAAAAGCAAGCACATAATACGGGAAAGGAAAAGAAAAGAAGAAATTGAAAAGACAAAAGTTAAGAGTAGTTATTATTATTATTATTATCTCCTCATTTATTCAACAGAGAGGATAACATCAATTTCGATTGCTCAAAAGATTGCAAAAGCCTCAATATTTGATGATAGCCTTCCTACAAAAATCTAAGTAAGAAACACTTTTAATCTAAAATGCAACACTTATCTAAAAATACAATTGATACACCACAACAAGCCTATTTAACATTATGTATCAATTTCAGAGATCTGCAAAACCAACTAAACGATCAACTCTAAGTCGTGTTCCAAACAAGAAAAACACCAAGTGATCTGGCTCATTCTTTAAAGGGATAATAGGAACCGTGACAAACCATCAACAAATTTTACCAACATAATCTCCCCAAGGAGAAACTAGACGAGACAAATTAACGAACTTTCTAATAGATAATTCTGAATCATGTGTACATTGCGTGTCTCATTAGTTTCAAAAATTAGGGAAAACATTAATTTTGAAAATTAGGAAAAACAAAGATAGAAAAATAGTAAAATTGAGAGAGAGAGAGAGAGAGAGAGAGAGAGAGAGAGAGAGAGAGGACCCATACCTGAAAATAAAAAAAATAGAGAAATCAAATAATAAGAGGTGTTGATAGAAAAGAACACGCGACATTGAAGGAGACGGGCGGACGGGCTTGGAGATGCGACGTCGGCGGTGGCACTGAAGGAGGGGAACGGGCGACGTCGACGGCGGCGCTAAAGGAGAACATGCTGAAGGAGGACAAGGGGTGCTAAACGAAAAGAGCTAACTTGTATTTTGTTTTGAGAGAGAGAGAAAGATGAGGGGAAAATTGATCAACACATAAAAAAAATAAAAAATAAAAAATAAAACAGAAAAAATTAGTAGTCTATTTTTCATTACCACCTAATATGTCAAAATTCTCCCTCCAAAATTAGTGACAAAATAATTTCCTCATCAAAAAATCTGAAAATATTAAAAATTATTAGTGACGAAAATATATTTCTCACCAAATGATTTTAAAATAATTAAAATCAAGTTTCTTAAAAAAAAATACGTAAAATTATTGGTGACGAAAATATATTCCTCACTAATAATTTTATAATTTGTGGCAATTTTTTTTCTCACTAAAAGTCTCAAAATTTTGGCGCCACCAAAAAAATTTAGCAGGAAAACTTTTGGTGACGATACTTAATTTTTTCTCACCTAAAAAAAAGTATTTATTGACGAAAATAAATTTCGTCACCTATTATTTTTAATTTTTTATTATATGTAACAAAATTTTATAATTCCTCATGAATTATTCTTATTTAGTGACGAAATTTATTTTCTTTATTACTTTTCGTCACCATAGGTTACTTTTTTTGTAGTGATTTATAATTTTTTGATAAAATTGAGTTTTTACATAGATGGTCTTTATAGTGGGGCCTATGAGATAGATTGTTCGGATTATTGATATGGATCCGAATTGAAACCTACAAAAGAGTATGGAAAGATATAAAGAGATGAGATATAAAGGAAAGCTTATATCTACCTTTAGGGTACATGTTAACGAGACCTATTTCCTAAAACTAACTTAATAGAATAGGGTCCATTTCTAGGGTTTCTTGGAACTGTGAAATTCAAGATGTTAAACATTAATATTTTTTTTTATTATTTATAAAGATTTTCTATTATTAAGGCAAAACTAGCCTTCTAAACATCTTTTCAATGCATTAAACTTAGAGCTGCAAACGAGTCGAGTTGAGCCGAACTTTAATATGTTTGGGCTTGTTTATTAATATTTTAATGAACTCAACCTCGAGCTCGAGGTCAATAAAAATTTAACGAACCGAGCTCGAGCCGAGTTGGCTTAGGCTTGACTTAAGTTCAAGCTTGTCCATGAGCCTTAATGAGCTAAAAAAATTTATAAATTCATACTTGTATATGTGACTAAAGTTACAATTAAAATTTTGATTATACAATTATATATATAATATATACAAACATACTAAAAAAAAGGTCAATATTTTACCAAAACAATAATATCTACTACCACATTATATAAATGTACTATCTATAGTTAACTATTATTTACATTTATATTTTTTAAATATATAAATAACATATTTATCTTATTGTTTATACATATTTTTACATTATTTAATATATAAATAATAAATATTAAACGAGCACTACAACAAAAAAAAATTTTGGCCACGTTTTTTTGCAACCAAACTGAAATTAGTTGCCAATTTTATATAATCGGCGACAATATAATTGTTGGTCGCCAAAAATTACACTATTGGCGACGAGTTAAGATTTTTAGTTGCCAAAAGGTTTGGTGCCAACTTAATTTTTTGCTCAGGAGCGCCAAAAATATTTTCGCGATCAAATTAACATATAGTGACGGAAATTTTGGTCGTCGATTGTAAAGTTTTGGCGATAGAAATGAAATAGTCGCGGAAAAGGTGAACGGTACTTATGGCGACCGAAGGATTTTAGTCGCCAATAAATTAGCAAACGAAACTACGTCATTTTGCTTTTTTCTATTTTTTTTTTTTTAAGACTTGACCGACCCTTTTACTGAATAAACAAATAAGCTCTAAGCATTGTTCATTTCATTCTCTCAATCCACAGCCTCAAGCGGCGCACAGCAAAACAGAGGTATGTCTCCCTCCCCCTTCCTCTCTCTCTCACTCTCTCACTCTCTCAGACAGCATTCTCCTCCTCTTTTTCGTCTTCGTCTCTCTTCCTCTCGTTCTCGCTCGCCACCAATTGATTTCCACCGACGGCATTCACTTCTCTCTCTCTCTGATATTTTGAAGACAGATATATATATATATATATATATATGAGTATATGATAAATATATGATAGATTGTAGTCCTAAAATCTGTCTTCAACGATTTATATATATATATATGAGTATATGATAAATATATGATAGATTGTAGTCCTAAAATCTATCTTGAACGATTTATATATATATATATATATTAAAATCAGTCTTTTAAATATATGAGTAGAGACAGATTTCAGGATTGATAAATATATTTTGGGACTGCAATTCTACATTGAATATATGATAAATAAAAGACGACAATGTATATATATATATAAGTAGAGATAGATTATGTTTGTGTTTTTGTTTTTTTGTTTGTGTTTTTGTTTTTGTGTGTTTTGTTTGTTAAGCGATTAATGAAATTTAATGAAATTGCTTGTTAATCGGTTAATGAAATTTGTGTGTAATTTTCTAAACAGAGTCTTTTTGTTTTCTTTTTTATTTTCTCTTCAAATCATCCATCCAAACAGGCAGGCAGCTATTTAAATTTTTTCCCCCTTTCATTGGAATATGTTACTCTTTTAAATTTTTAACTAAATGCACTTTTAGTCATAAATTTTGATTCCTGAAATTATTCACTATCAATAGAATTTCTAGTTTGGGATTTGTTATCACCAATGATTTGGAAATATTTAAGAATTCTTTTTTGGTGCTGGTGTTGTGTGCTAATCTACTGATGTATGCTCTGGTCTAATCACTGCTGATGTCCGATTAGTTGTTGCTCAGTCTATGGTGCTGCACTGTATAATGTTGATGTATGATGCTGCTGTTGGAGTCTTGGTCTCTTTGTTGTTCTGTTTCTTTGCCTTGTGGGTGTCATGGTCTGATCAATTTTGCACTGGTCTGATTGATTTGGCTCAGGTCTGGTGGCATGTAACAGATACCTGGTTAGGTGTAGAGGGTCACTAGTCTTTGACTCTACTTGCCCATTTGAGCTTTTTAATGGATCATCAGTATATGCTCAGGTGTTGTGTTTGGTCTCACTAATTAGGTTTCTGTTTTTGAATGGTTGGTTGTTGGTTTGTTTGATGTTTGTATTGGTTGTTGGTTTGTTTGATGTTTGCTGTCTGGCTTGATACTTGATGCTGCTGTTGTTTTGTGGTTAAGGAATGTGTCTAAGGGCTACTACTAGATTTGGTGTAAGGTCTGATTCTGTATGGGTTGTTGTCTAAGGTCTGGTGTAAGGCTATTTAATCAGTGTGGACTGTGCAGCTATTATGAGGCTATTTTATTATTCTGGACTGCTGTTTCTGGTTCTGTAGTTGTGTTTTGTTTTTTGTTGTTCGTTTCTTTCCTTTGGTTTCTTTTTGATTGGTTTTTCACCAATCTTGGGTCAAGTGCTTGCAAATGATTGTGCTTCTTTAGCGGTACCGATCTAGTTGGGATTGTTAAGGTTAGCGTTGATACTTTTTGCACTTCCCTCTTTGAGGTCGTTTCATACAAACTCAATACATGACATTCATTATTTTTTTTTCTCTTCATAGTATAGTTACAAGTTTAATGTTTTGAATATATATTAGTTTCACAATTTTGAATTTCTAATAAATAAATAAAATTAAAAATTTAACCATTGAATCAGATTTTATGATTGATAAGATGGTGATAACATAGTTTCTTCTTCCTTTTTCATTTATGTATAAAAAAAATGAAGACAGGACATGAGTATCCTTATATGTTATTTGACATTCATTTCATGCCCACTTGCCATTAATTTCATGTATAGTGCGATTTTAATTTAAACTTTGATTTACAATTCAAATGTTATAGGTTATTGGCTAATGCAGAGATAAAAAAGCTGCAATCATTCGTTGGGGGCAATTACTACATCAAGAAAGCTTTGACTATATTTTAGGGCATTTTTAATTTATTTAGAGAATTTTGGCACTTTTTTTTTTTGGTTAAATTTGTGGCTGTTAGAAGCTTCACATTTTTTACCTAATGTTTTGAACATTCATGATATGACAAACACTTAGATGACTCAAGGAACTATTTGACATGTAAACAAAATAAGACCAAATGCGATGATTAGGGATGGCTGCTGTGTTTGGTTTCAAAATCTCAATTTCATGTCTAACTCAACAAAGAAATACGTCAAATAGCTAAAATAGATGAATATGCTTTTCCAAGAATAACTAAACTAATATGTAACAATTTCAACACCATAATTTATATAGCAATTGTAATCTATATATCAATTTCATCACTTACTATATGATTTTTTTTCACCCTTTACTCTAAATTGCATATTTTACTTGAATAGTAATTCTTGTTTATCACTTATTGTGGAGAAGTGGTTTGGAAATACTCTTCTAATCCTGGGAGACACTAGTGATCCTCAGCTAGTCACCTGAAAAGATACAAACACTCCGGTCGGGGGTGCCAGAATTAGCACTCCGACGGACAAGTTACTTCAGACACTCAGGATAGCTTGTTTACTAAGTTTAGTGAAGTGATTCTTACATACCTTTCTATAACCGTTGTTTTTGTATTTATACCTGTTCTTTTTGATCCTCGGGGCCAGGGCCTACTTTTTAATAATTGTCCTTTCTTTTATTCAGCTCTAAGGACTTACATTTATTCGGCACATATATTATATTCGGCTCCCCACTCTCGTAGGATACAGCCGATTAATATCAGTCTTCCAATGGTACGCACTTTTTGATTTTTCCATGTATTCGGCCCCCACAATTGCCCCCTGAACTCCCCATTGACGGAAGTTAATCGGCGTGTTTGGTCTTGAATTGGAAAAGTTAAAATAGGTCAGGCGGCTTCGCGTACCCCAATATAGATGTCAGGATGCGCATACCTTTTCGTTCATCATTACGCTTTCCCGCCTCAATCGTGCGTCTCGCATTTATTGTGATTTGAAATTTCAGTCCTTTCGAATGCACAGTTCGTCGAGTATTCGAGACTCTTGGACCGCCAGCGGATATCCCTTCTCTGACTCATTTTTGCAACTCTTCTCCGTCTACCCTCGTCTCCCTTGCTCCTCGTAAGTGTTCTTCTCTTTTCTTTGCAATCCTACTTTCTGTTTATTATTTTCATTTTGGTGAACCCTTTATTCCTTGTGAAAATGGCCAAACACTTGAAAGACCTCCTTTTTGAGGGTCGTGTCTCCGGATTCCGGCGACACTTTTCCATCCCTGACGATGTTCATCTATCTCTAGTGACGGACAACACTCTGGATATGGAGAGAGAGGATCAAAATTCAATCGTCTTTCCTCTCCTATCCATTGCAGAGGGTGGGGTCCGTTTTCCCTACATCCATTCCTTAGGGCCTTCCTCCGCTATTGGGATCTTATTCCTTCTTAGCCCAACGTGAACTTTTTTCGAATCGTAATGGGGATCGTAGAGTTGAACCGGCGCCTCAGGATCGATCTTGGGATTCCGGCCATTCGGCACTGCTATGCTTAGCCAAATCTTCCGGTCGGCTTGGGCGGTACTTTCTTAGGGCCAAGGATACTGACCATCATTTGGTAACCATGCTCGCCAGTTCTGGCAAGCGTGTGGATGACGTAATGGTCAATATCCGAGGGAACTAGGAATTTGACGAAGGCGAGGGTTGCCTAGACCCTATTCCTAGACGGAGGGATGAACCAGGTTGCCGTGTGTCTCCTTGTGTTTACTGAACTTTTCTTTTACTCGGCCTTCCCTCTATGTCTAACCCTTTGTCTTTGCAGGTAGTAATTTGAAGAAGATTCTGGTTTCTACCGACGACGCGGTCCTTGCGCAGGTTGCGACTGCACTCGGATACTTCGGCCATCCAAACTTACAGAAGCAAGGGAGAGCGGCCCACATACTTCTTCGATACGAGCCTACTTACACTACTTTTTCGGCCGCTGACAATAATCCAATTCCATCCGACGATCAACAGCTTGCGGCTCTTATCTTCCCTAGCTTCAAGAGTCTCAGACAAGTTGGTCTCGAAGCTTCTGACTCGGGGCTAGATGTCGAGCCAGTGGTAGAGGTAGTCGCCGAACCAGATAGAGAGTTCGTGAGGAGGCCGAAGAGGTTGACGAGGCCCTAAACTCGGTGTTTGAGGCAGCCAGACGTAGTCAGCCTACCTCGCCGTCCACTTCGGGTCGGGGAGTTTTCTTATGGAGATATTTTTGGAGGTTTGGGAGACCTACCCGGCGATTTTTTTGAAGGTGGCTGGGGAAAGCCTCACGCAGATGGTTGAAAGAAAAATGCCGAGCGTATGGCCGCCCGGAAAAAGGCCGAGGCCGCCAGTTCTGGACCTGCCTTGGTTGAGTCTATCGAACCCGTTATTGAAGAGCCGGATAAGATTGTTGCGGCCGTAACGGCGAAAGAGGTTGAACAATCGGTCATTGATGAACGGTTGATTCCGGAAAAGCGGGGCAAAAAGCGCAGCGCCGAGGGAGAGGCTGGTTCAGAAGATAGTCTTGCCGACAAAAGGCCTCGCTTAGAAGAATCGGACGTAGTTGTTCCTTTTATTGTTCAGCCGAAGATCAGAGACACGCCGATTCCCTCTGACGCATCCATCATTACCGACCTGGCGGCGTCAGTCTCCCTACCAGCTGATAAGGCATCCTTTCATGCCGTGCCGGATTTGGTGGCCATAGCCTTATCTGCGCAGTAGGCCCTTTTGGTAGGTGAACTTTGACTTGTTTTCATTTTGGTTGCCTATGGCATCTAACAATCCCAACTCGTTTTGCAGATGGTCGGCAGGATCACCGACTTGGGCCGCTGCCTACACGATGCCCTTGAGAGGATTGACCGTTTGCAGTCAGAAGTGGTCGATCAAAAGAGCAGGGCCGAGTTTGAGATGATGAGAGCCGCTATGGAGACTGCACGAGCTGAAGCCAAAATGGAAAGGGCTTGGGCTGCCGATCAGCTCCGTTCTGATGCCGAAGATAGGGCGAACGCGAGCAAAGAATCGCTTAGGCTAGCCGAGGAGGCGCTTAACAAGATGGAGACTGAGTTAGTAGAGTTGAAGGCGGCCAAGGAAAAGGCAGAATCTGAGGCTTCTGTCGCATTCGAAGTAGGAAAAGGCGTCGTCTTCAAAGAATACGTAGATGAAGTCCCCAAGTTTGAGAATCGGGGGTTCAAACACGGGTGGCTCAAGGCCCTTGATGCCGCTGGGGTTACGTTGGCCTTGCCAATTCCTTATGAGCAGGTGGACGTTGAGCCACTTGAGTTTGACCCCGAGAATTGATCTGGGAGTCATTCGAATTTTATGAAATGCTTTCCCTTTTAATGTATGTTTTTGTTTTTAGGACTTTTGTTGGTTGCGAGTAGTTTTCATGTATAAATTGGCTACTGTGCGCTCAATTTATTAATGAAAATTATCTTCTTGTTTCACTACTAATGCGTAGTTTGTGATGTTATGTTGGTGTAGAATTTTTTCCTTTCGCTACTTTAGATAGAATGATTACTGTGTTGACCTTTCTACGATTGAATATCATGGCAATCTTATCATTCGTATGCCGAATAGTTCGTTGGTATTATGCTGAAACGATTCATGGGCCGGTTGGGGCACTTAATCCGAATAGATTAATTAATCCGCCCTTGCCCCAGGCGGTGCATAATCATTCGGGCGCCGGAGGAGGCGGTTTTGTCGATTCATGGGCCGGCTGGGGCACTTAAGCCGAATATATTGATAAATCTATGACGCCCTTGCCCCAGGCGGTGTATGATCATTCTGAAGTCGATTCATGAGCCGGTGGGGCACTTAAGCCGAATAGATTGATTAATCTGCCCTTGCCCCAGGTGGTGCATGATCATTCGGGCGCCGCAAAAGACGAACTTAGGAGTTTTGTTGTCGATTCATGAGCCGGCTGGGGCACTTAAGCCGAATATATTGATAAATCTATCACGCCCTTGCCCCAGGCGGGGCATGATCATTCTGAAGTCGATTCATGAGCCGGTGGGGCACTTAAGCCGAATAGATTGATTAATCTGCCCTTGCCCCAGGCGGTGTATGATCATTCGGGCGCCGAAAAGACGAACTTAGGAGTTTTGTGTCGATTCATGAGCTGGCTGGGGCACTTAAGCCGAATATATTGATAAATCTATCACGCCTTTGCCCCAGGCGGCGCATGATCATTCTGAAGTCGATTCATGAGCCGGCTGGGGCACTTAAGCCGAATAGATTGATTAATCTGCCCGTGCCCCAGGCGGTGCATGATCATTCGGCGTCGGAAAAGACGAACTTAGGAGTTTTGTTGTTGATTCATGAGCCGGCTGGGGCACTTAAGCCGAATATTGATAATCTATCACGCCTTGCCCCAGGCGGCGCATGATCATTCTGAAGTCGATTCATGAGCCGGCTGGGGCACTTAAGCCGAATAGATTGATTAATCTGCCCTTGCCCCAGGCGGTGCATGATCATTCGGGCGCCGGCGGGTCTATCTAGTTGGTGTCGGGCGATTGAGGTTTTCACAATTAATGAAATTGCCTCGAGGGTGCTGCCTCTGTAAAGGATAAATGATTAAGGGTACAACTTTTATGAATACAGTAAACAACTGACTCCAGCTTTTGAAGGTATCGTGTGAATGTCGAACAGACTCTTCTTTAACAGTAGAGGTGAAGCGATGACGCTAGCTGAGCTGGGTGGAGACATGCATCGAGGTGGTGACCCTTCACGCACAGGGGATAGGAGTTCCAGGGATCGAGAGAGGCTTCAATCTCCTCGACGTCGAAGCAGGTCGCCCAGGCGGGACAAGCAGTCGCAGGGCAGATCTTCTCAACCTCGAGTCGAGAGGGGATCCGACTCGAATCCGTGCCCATTAAGCTTTGCGGTATTTGTGGGGAATAGACCCATGACAGAGGCGGACTCGATCGTTCGAGACCCAAATGTAGCGGTCGAGTTTGCTTGACAAATTTTTCCTCCTGAGGTTCAGCAATCGATGGTAGGTCGTCAGGACTACGAAGTATTTCGAGAAGGCATTCACGGGGCGGTGAAGGGGCTTTACACTGCCTATGAAATCGGCATGCGGTTGCGCGCTGCCCGCCGAGAAATGGAGAAGAAAGAGGAACGTATTCGAAGTTTGGAGGCTCGCGTGGAGGCGGCTGAGCGCGAGTTAAGGAAGACCAAGGCGGCCCAGGCACAACCCGCCAGGCACGGAAACCCAGTCGTGGAAGAAAGGGTTACCAGTCGGCTCATCAGTTCTGCGCTTGGAATCGAAAAGACCAAGGAAAAACTTGCCAAAGAAGTTTTCCGATGTGAAAATCGTGGATTTCGGCACGGTTGGATCAAGGCATCTCAAGCTGCAGAAGCTCTTTGAGCGTCGTGCATTGATTCGGCATCGCCACTTTACCACAGTAAACATTTTCCGTTTTCTGCTTTTGAAGTCGAGAAGAGTGAGGATGAGGGTGACGTCGTAGAAGTATACTTATTGTAAGGTTGAAACGCAGATCGCGTTCAAAACTATGTAATATATTGCTTGTTTTATTGAATAAAAAACGTTCTATGATAAATATTTTGTTGCAGTTCGTATTTGGTATGTATGTGTTTCATTTTATTGTATGTGTTTGAATGAATATATAAACGTTCATCGGCAGGGTCGACCCATACGTGATAACCGTTTATTCCTGAATGAGGCTATTGTAACCTAAGGAAGCCGAAAGCCAGTGAGTAGAGTGGCTGTGGCAAATTCAACTCGGCTCGGGGCCTAGATTTTTGGCCAGTGCATGTGCTTCAAAAAGTCGTTTGGATAACTACGCCGTGGCGAATGTCAACCGACGTTTTTCTCATGGAGTTTAGTGTTAGTGAAATCGCCTCGGGATTGGGGCCTCGAGATCGCTGCCAGTATTAAAAATAAAAGGAGTGGGCGCTTCGCGCAGATAAACAATCACTTATGTGAGGTGGGATAAGTGGGGATGTTAGTTAGAGAGACTGGAGTTCAGCCGAACTTGGTGTTGCCATGGAGCGCGGCAGAGGACCCATCCGTATGGGAAGTAGGGCGTCCAAAAGTTGGCATGAATCTTCAAGTCGTCGAAACAGATCACCCCGAAAGGAAAGGCAACGACCGTTGGGTTTATCCCTCATTGTCCTAGATCTTTGCCTTGACATTGTCAATGGTATGAGGGGAGGACTTGGGCACAGTTGGCTTAAGGCATTGCAAACCGCGGAGGACTTCCGGGTGACGGGAGTTGATTCGGCGCTGCCGCTTTACCAATGCGTCTTCTCCCATTTTTAGCTTTTGAGATTGAAATGGGTATTGTAATGCTCAAATGCAAGTTGCGTTTATGTAACAACTGTCTGATTAAATAAAAATTGTAATGCTCAAATGCGGGTTGCGTTTATGTAACAATTGTTTGATCGAATAAAAAGCTTTATTTAAAACATTTGCGTCTTATTCTGAATTTTTTATATGCTCAGTTAAGCACCTTATTTCTGATGTTGACGAGTTTTGTTTTGTTCGTGCCAAAGGGTACTCCGAATCCAGAGGCTAAATCAGCCCTAAGGTGACATGCACCAAAGGGGGCTCCGAATCCGGAGACTTAATGTGGCCAATCATGATATCCACGAAGGGCCCTCCGAATCCGGAAGCTTAATCGGCCCTAAGGTGTCATGCACCGAAGGGGGCTCCGAATCCGGAGACTTAATGTGGCCAATCGTGATATCCACGAAGGGCCCTCCGAATCCGGAGGCTTAATCGGCCCTGAGGTGTCATGCACCGAAGGGCGCTCCGAATCAGGAGGCTTAATCGGCCCTGAGGTGACATGTACCAAAGGGGGCTCCGAATCCGGAGACTTAATGTGGCCAATCGTGATATCCACGAAGGGGGCTCCGAATCCGGAGACTTAATGTGGCCAATCGTGATATCCACGAAGAGCGCTCCGAATCCGGAGGCTTAATCGGCCCTAAGGTGTCATGCACTGAAGGGGGCTCCGAATCCGGAGGCTTAATGTGGCCAATCGTGATATCCACGAAGGGCGCTCCGAATCCGGAGGCTTAATTGGCTCTAAGGTGATATGCACCAAAGGGGGCTCCGAATCCGGAGACTTAAGTGTCATGCACTGAAGGGGGCTCCGAATCCGGAGGCTTAATGTGGCCAATCGTGATATCCATGAAGGGCGCTCCGAATCACCAAAGGGGGCTCCGAATCCGGAGACTTAATCGACCCTAAGGTGTCATGCACCGAAGGGAGCTCCGAATCCGGAGACTTAATGTGGCCAATCGTGATATCCACGAAGGGCGCTCCGAATCCGGAGGCTTAATCGGCCCTAAGGTGTCATGCACCGAAGGGGGCTCCGAATCTGGAGGCTTAATGTGGCCAATTGTGATATCCACGAAGGATGCTCCGAATCCGGAGGCTGAATCGGCCCTAAGGTGACATGCACCAAAGGGGGCTCCAAATCCGGAGACTTAATCGGCCCTAAGGTGTCATGCACCGAAGGGGGCTCCAAATTCGGAGACTTAATGTGGCCAATCGTGATATCCACGAAGGGTGTTCCGAATCCGGAGGCTTAATCGGCCCTAAGGTGACATGCACCAAAGGGACCTCCGAATCCGAAGACTTAATCGGCCTTAAGGTGTCATGCACCGAAGGGGGCTCCGAATCTGGAGACTTAATGTGGCCAATCGTGATATCCACGAAGGGCGCTCCGAATCCGGAGGCTTAATCAGCCCTAAGGTGACATACACCAAAGGGGGCTCTGAATTTGGAGACTTAATCGGCCCTAAGGTGTCATGCACCGAAGGGGGCTCCGAATCCGGAGACTTAATGTGGCCAATCGTGATATCCACGAAGGGCGCTCCGAATCCGGAGGCTTAATCGGCCCTAAGGTGACATGCACCAAAGGGGGCTCCGAATTCGGAGACTTAATGTGGCAAATCGTGATATCCACGAAGGGCGCTCCGAATCCGGAGGCTTAATCGGCCCTAAAGTGACATGCACCAAAGGGGGCTCCGAATCGTTGTCATGACGAGCGTTACAATGGGGTTTGTGAAATGAATTGAGCGACGAAGAAAAATGGTTTGCATTGCAGAAGTGATATATATACAAGTATCAAAGGCCACAGGTTGGGTCAGTGATAGGGTTTTCATAAAATCTCTGCTTGTGCCGATTGGGGGAGCCACGGATCTCTTAATGCCATGGGCTGTCGGGAAGCACACAAGCTGATGATAAGTGCTTGGAACGGCTTTCATAATATGTATCTAGGTTCGCCCCATGATGACATTATACAGCGAAGGGAGCTTTACGACCAGGAATTCTACTTCGACCGTTCTGGAGCCCGCTCGAACAGGTAGTATGATCTTCCCTAACGGGTATTCAGGATTCATATTAAAGCTGAACAATGGGTGAGGCGCCGGAGACAGATCTGACTCGTTGAGGCCGAGTTTGATGAAAGTTTGGTAGTACATAACCTCTGAAGTACTCCCTGGGTCTATGAGAATGCGCTCAATGGTGAACTGATTTATGCGTAATTTAATGACCAACGGATCGATGTGGGAAGCTGTTGAGCCGCTAAGATCGGAGTCATTGAAAGTAATTGTCGGAGCTTCTTTGGGCCATTCAGTCGGAATACGTTGCTTTTGGGGGATTGGATGCGATTGAATTGTGTGCACGGTTGGGGGTGCAGGTAGGCTGTAGATCATATGGATCACGCCAAGTAGAGGTGAGTCCTACCTCAAGGCTAGTGCCTTGGTTGGCTTTCCCTTTCTCACATACTGTTGCAGTCGGCCGTCTTGCACCAGTTCTTCCAGGTGATCTTTTAATGCATAATAACTTTCTGTTTTGTGGCCGTGATCTTTGTGATATTCGCACCGCCTATCCTTTCTTCGCGTGTCGGGCGGCCCTACCATCTTTGACGGCCATTTGAATAATGGAAGGTGTTGGACTTTGGTCATTATTGTAGCGATTGGTTCTGACAACTCTGTGTACTTCTTGTCAGCACGCCTCGAACGCCTGCTATCGACTTGCAGTTGTTCATTCGTCCGGTGGGAGCATTGATCGCTTGATCGGCGAGTATCCCGCCTTTTGTCTCGTTTAGCGCGTTGCCGAGGCTCTGGGCTAGGAGGTGGCACAGAACTTATTGGTTGAGCAATTTCAGGGGGGGCCGTTTTGTTGGACATTTGGCCAGCTTTTATTCTCAAGGCATCATCTTCCACTTTGCAATACTCTTCAACTTTCTTCATCAATGCCCAGACTGTTTTGGGGGGTTTTCTGGTCAGGGAACTGCGAAGAGGACTGTCAGGATGTAGTCCTATTTTGAAGGCGGTGATGGCCATGGAGTCGTTGCAAGCGTCGTCGACGAGGTTGAAGCACTCCCAATAGCGTGCCGAATACGCTTTGAGCGTTTCTCCTGACTGAATCTGCATAGCCCAGAGAGAGTCGGCCTGTTTCAGCTGTACCTCGTTGGTGATGAACCTGGCCCTGAAGGATTTCTGTAATTGATGGAAGCTTTTCACCTGACAGCTAATGGCCCCAGGCTGCTGGGGAATATTCGGCACATGAGGGCTTCGTTGTCTGCATGCAATGTCATGGCCTGCTTGTAGTGACGGATATGATCAGTAGGGTCTGATTTTCCATCGTAAAGAGTGAATGACGGAGCTTTGAACTTCTTGGGCAGGGCCGCCCTTGCAATTCGTCGGATAAAAGGATCGTGCTAGTCCTCTTCGTCTGAACTGCTCCTCCTGCGCTTGTTCCTTGTATGTAGACTCTTTTCGGAGGAGTTGGAAGTTTCGGATCGTCCTTTCTTGTTGAGCTCCGTGGGTAATGAGTTGGAGTCGCTATCGGTATCCTTTGGTCGGGCTCGAGGTCGTTGTCCACCGGCCCTTGGAGGTCGTTCGGGATCTTGGCGCATGACTTCTCTCGATTTTGCGACTTCGAGGGCCAAATCTTGACGGAGACGTTCATTTTCAGCGATCATGTTCTCCAGCCTTTGTTCATTCTACTTTGCTTGTTCCATGATCGCCTGCATTGTCTCTTGCACTGAAGTCGTTGGTGAGTTGAAGTTCAAGGCGCGTCTTGCAGCGATGGTTTTTTCTGAGCATATTTGCTGGAGTGAGGTCATCTCCCTGTGCGGTCTCGTCAATGGCTACGGAGGATCTTCAGTCACGCCTGCCATGGATGTATTTGAGTATTCCACAGACGGCGCCAATTGTGGAGAAGTGGTTTGGAAATACTCTTCTGATCCTGGGAGACGCTAGTGATCCTCAGCTAGTCACCTGAAAAGATACAAACACTCCGGTCGGGGGTGCCGGAATTAGCACTCCGACAGACAAGTTAGTTCAGACACTCAGGATAGCTTGTTTACTAAGTTTAGTGAAGTGATTCTTACATACCTTTCTATAACCATTGTTCCTGTATTTATACCTGTTCTTTTTGATCCTCGGGGCCAGGGCCTACTTTTTAATCATTGTCCTTTCTTTTATTCGGCCCTAAGGACTTACACTTATTCGGCACATATATTATATTCGGCTCCCCACTCTCGTAGGATACAACCGATTAGTATCAGTCTTCCAATGGTACGCACCTTCTGATTTTTCCATGTATTGGCCCCCACACTTACTATTGTGATGTATCATTTGGTCATGAAAGGGATGTGGAACCATAATCTTGTGGGTCACCAAAAGATATGGAACCATAATCTTGTAAATTCTCTAATTCAAAGGAATTTCACAGAACCATGGCTTTGTAGGTGACCAAATATGGACAAGAGTTGGATATTACTTAAGAATAGGATGAGTTCCCAGTATCGAGATAGGGTGAAGGCTTTTGTTCAATTTGCAATGATGAATGTAGGGCCAAATGATAATATTCGTTGCCCTTGTATGGACTGTTTGAATTGTGAACGACATACTAGTAAAATTGTGGAGTATCATTTAGTTGTGAAAGGGATGTCCCCTTCTTATAAGACTTGGATACATCACAGGGAATCTGTTCCCATGAATCAATCTCATGCATTGAATGATGACAACCGCAATGACTTTGGAAGTGTTGGGTATAGAATGGAAGTAGAGACAGGCGAAGATCAAGATGAAATCCTAAATTTGTTAGAAGATGTTTACATGGGGACTACCATAAATGATGATGAAAATGAAGAGGATGAGGAGGACGATGACAATGACAATGACGATGATGCGGCTAACAATGTTGGAAAAGAGGGCGTGCCCAACTTTAACAAATTGTTGAATGATGCTCAAAGAGAGTTGTACCCTGGGTGTCATAAGTTTTCTCTTTTGTCATTTGTTGTTAAGATACTTCATGTGAAGGTGTTGAACAAGTGAAGCAATAAGTCTTTCAACATGTTGTTGGGGATATTAAAGGACCTTCTACCGGTAAGTGATCAAGTGATTCCATGGACCCTTTATGAAGCCAAAAAATTCTTACGTGACTTAGGCTTAGGATATGTGTCGATTCATGCATGCAAGTATGATTGTGCACTTTTCTGGAAAGAGAATGCAAATTTAGAGAATTGTTCGATTTGTCAAGAGTCTAAATACAAGTTGAATGATGGAAAAAGGTAAAAAAAGTCCTCACAAGATCTTAAGATACTTCCCGTTGACATCAAGGTTGCAGAGATTATATATGTCGAGAAAAACAGCAATAGATATGAGATGGCACAAAGAGAAACGAGTAGATGATGGGATATTAAGACACCCGACTGATGGTGAGGCATGGAAGGATTTTGATAGGCAACATCCTTTGTTTTCCCAAGAGACTCGAAATGTGAGGTTAGGGTTGGCCACTGATGGTTTTAATCCTTTTGGAAACATGAGCAACTCGTACAGTATGTGGCCTGTGATTGTTATGCCTTACAAATTGCCTCTTTGGAAATGTATGAAACAATCATTTAGTATGCTGTCATTGCTTATCCATGGACCACAAGCACCAGGGAGAGATATCGATGTTTACATGCGACCATTAATTGATGAGTTGAAGGAGTTGTGGGAAGATGGTGTGCTTACTTATGATGCCTTAAATGCATGCAGCTGTTATGGGACAATTAATGACTTTTCTGCATATGGCAACTTGTCGAGATGGAGTACGAAAGGTTATTTGGCTTGTAACAAAAATGCTTGTCGAGATGTAACAAAAATGCTTCCTCACAACGGTTAAAAGGTAAGATAGGGTGCACAGGCACTTGTCGTTACCTGCCTGATGACCACCCTTGGCGAAGGAGTCGACTTTATAATGGTAAGACTGAGTTCGTGTCAAGACCTTTAGAGTTATCAGGGGAACAAATCTTAGAACAATTGGATTCAAGGACATTCAAACCATTTGGAAGGCATCTAACCAATAAGAAAATAAAAAGGAAAAATCCAGTATTGAACTGGACAAAAAAAAAAGCATCTTCTTTGAGTTGCCATATCAGAAAACACTTAAACTCCGACACAACCTCGATGTTATGCACATAGAGAAGAATATATGTGATAGTTTGCTTAGAACATTACTGAGTATAGATGGAAAGAACAAAAACATAGAAAAAGCACACATGGATTTGGAAGATATGAAAATAAGGAAGGAGTTTGTAGACACCCAATTTTTGACCACCCTTAAGACTTGGGCACTACTGATTGCTTACTTGATGGTGCAGGCTGTGCAGTGTAAAGCTTCGATTTCTTCGGCAAGGAGAGCATCAAATCCAAACCTCACACCCCATTTTTGGACTAAAACTATTTTGACTAAAGATTTTAGACCTTAAAACTCTCTCTTTCAAAACATTTTTGAAACAGAGTTCCTACGATGTTCCGATACTCGCATTTCGTTAAATGTTGTGCTTTTCAGTAAACCGAGCAAGGACAAAGTAGAAATGAATGAAAGAGAGGTGAACTCTTTGAAAAAATCTTTAAAACATCTTGTTTAGGGGTTTAGGGTTGAAGAAAAGAGGAGAGGAGGGAAGAAAACTAGCTGAGGAGCAGTTAGGCATCAATTCGAGAGGACCGAAACTGAGCAGTCTTCACTAAAAGAAGGATATCTCTCAGCACAGTTGGAATTTTGATGTGAGGATGCCACCATTGGAAAGCTTATTTTCGGGGTTTCAATTTGGACACAAGAATGACCTGAAAAGGAGTCCATATGAAGGAGGTATGCCCATTTGAAGTTTGACCTGCAGAGCAGATTTTTGCTGTCAGCCAGAAAAGTAGCCGGTTGGCCACTTGAGGTGGCCGGCCGGCCAGGAAAGGTAGCCAATCGGCCACTTATGTCCAAAACTTAGATATTTTGCAGATCTTTTCCCTCCAGCTGTTCTACACATGCTCCAGCTATCCTGTAATCAGATATTGCGACCTTGAGCTCATATATTGCTATATATGGAGGCCTTCTCTATGGTTTGGGAGGTTAGCAAGTTTGGAAGCCTCTCTCACTAAAATCCCTCTCTCTCTCTACAAAATTTTCAGAGCAAAATCTCTGCCTCTCTCTCTAGAGTTCTCTCTCTCTTGCCCTTTTGTGCATAGAAGTAGAGAAACACTTCTAGTTTGCCTAGCCATCCTTCATCAAAATTGCTTGTCTTTGGGCTAAGATTCCTTGGGACTTTGTTTGAGCTCCAAAAGGTGGTTTTAGCTTGATTTGGTGCATCATTTTTGCCTAGAGTGCTCTTTGCTTCAAAGGTATAATACTTACCGTCTTTAAGCTTGCTTTGAACACTTGTTTTGCCATCTTTTCAAACTATTTTTGGGTTGGTTTTCAACTGTAAAAAACTCTGTTTTTCAGTCCTTAAAATGTTGGTTTAAAGCCATTTTGTGCTAAGGGGTTGTCTCCGCCTTCTTGTTGCCTATTTGTATGTGCCTTTGCATCATCTCTTAGCATGTAAAAGTCAAACCTTTTGGGCCTTTAAACCACTGAAATTTGGAGTTATTTCAGTGGTAAAAAGTGTGTTTTGAAGTCCAAAAATGGAGGGGTTGGCTTCCCCTCTTTGTCTCTCTATGCCATGCCTTGTTAGCATTACAAAGTAGCATGTTTTTGTGGCTTGTGTTGGCTTAGTTCAAGCATGTTTTAGGCTTTATTTTAACATGTTTAAACTCTGTTTTTGGCTGGTTGGGTCATTTGTTGCTTGCATCTTGCACTTGTAGTGTAATTTTGCTTACTAACCTAGCATGCCAAATGAGTTAGCCTATCATTCTAGCTTGTGTTAGCTTGACTCCAGCACATTTTTGTTAATGTTTTAACGTGCTTTAATTTTGTTTTGGGTGGTCTTGGTCATATGTGCTTTGCTTTGTATAGCTATAGTATAAATAGCATTTACTAGCTTTGTGTTTTAAGGCCCCTAGCATGCTTTGCTTGAGTTATTTGCATGATATAACATCATTTTACATGTGATTTCAGAGCATATACCCCTATTTCAGTGGTAAAAAGTGTGTTTTGAAGTCCAAAAATGGAGGGGTTGGCTTCCCCTCTTTGTCTCTCTATGCCATGCCTTGTTAGCATTACAAAGTAGCATGTTTTTGTGGCTTGTGTTGGCTTAATTCAAGCATGTTTTAGGCTTTATTTTAACTTGTTTAAACTTTTTTTTTGGCTGGTTGGATCACTTGTTGCTTGCATCTTGCACTTGTAGTGTAATTTTGTTTACTAGCCTAGCATGCCAAATGAGTTAGCCTATCATTCTAGTTTGTGTTAGTTTGACTCCAGCACATTTTTGTTAATGTTTTAACATGCTTTAACTTTGTTTTGGGTGGTCTTGGTCATATGTGCTTTGTTTTGTATAGCTATAGTGTAAATAGCCTTTACTAGCTTTGTGTTTTAAGGCCCCTAGCATGCTTTGCTTGAGTTATTTGCATGATATAACATCATTTTACATGTAATTTCACAGCATATACCCCTGTCACACTCACATATTTCACTCTTTCATTGCTTTTGAGAGTTGTGCTTTATGCCTTGCTTGCGAGCCAATATGTGAGCATGTTTTTCTTGCCACTTGGGCTTCAATTCCAGCATGTTTTAGCTACTAATTTGCCATGATTAAGCTCTGTTTTGAGCTGGTTTGATCACATGAGCTTTGCTTTGTATGCTTGTAGTGCAATTGTGCTAAATTACCTAGCATGTGCTATTGTTTTGGCCTCTTAATATAGCTATTCTTAGCTTATTTCAAGCATATTTTAGAACTCTATTTAGGGTGTTTTAGGACTGTTGGTCCCTTTTGAGCTTTGTATTGCATGCCTCTAGTGTTGTGTCCTTCACTAGTTTCAATGCATTGGCCCCTAACATGTTGTGCATGCGTTGCTTGCATGTTTTAGCATTACTTGTCATGCCATTTTAGCACTGAAACATCTGCAACCTCCCCCATTTCTTCATTTTTCAATTTGTTTTGAGAGTTGTTTGGCCTTAAGTTTGTGTTTAAGCATGAGGTAGGGTTTGTGCTCAAATGGCTTTAACCCTCTTTTAAGGGTTCCTCCTAGTCAAAGGCATAATCCCTCTCATGTCCTAAACCACCCTTTTGGTTGACCCCTCCCATTAGAGGACTTTCACATTGGACTTAACCGGTTAAGAGATTAATTGGTAAGCTAAAATGTGTAAACAAAAATGAGCCAAGTAAAATATGACTAAGATAAGCATGTTGTTTGCATTGCATGTGTTTGGATCGGACGTTAATCCAAACACGAGGAATGAGGGACGTTTCATACTCAAAGTGATGAAACGTGTCACATTTTCTGGTCGTCGTCACCCTTGATCATGCATGATAGGGTGGGGGCACTTCGAGTCTTATGTGTGCATTCACTAAGCTTGTACAAGCTTGGTTTTTGGGCCATCATGCATTGAGATGCTTGGTTGGTGGCTTGAGAGCCGAGCGCCACTCTCCTTTGAGCTTGAGACATGATAAGGAGGGTGGCAGTACACACATTTCCTTGCAAATACATTGTCTTGGCTCTGTTGTTCTTTGTTGCAGCAAAAACAACATTTTGGGAAAGGAGGTAGCCGACCGGCCAGCGGAGGTAGCCGACCGGCCACATGCACTAGTCGATCAGCCAGTTGAAGTGGCCGGCAGCCACTTTTGCAGTTTTGGTGCAAAAATGTTCCTATTTTCAAGCAGAGGCAGTCTGAAGTTGGTACAATGTTCAGAAAATAGAGGCGAGTGCAAAGAGAGACAACCGATGGCAAGGCAATGGATTTCCAAGATGACGTCAACCGAGCATGCATGCCTCCCTCGCCCACGAGGCCATTTAATTGCTTTAATTAGTTTGTGTAATTAATTATTCAATTCGTTTTGTAATATTTTAATTAGCTTAGATTGGCTAGTTATTCAATTGAGTTGTAATAATTAATTAGGTAGAATAGTTAATTAGTTGACTTGTAATAATTAGCTTAGCTTAGCGTAGCTAGTTAGCTTATTTATTTGGACCCTCCTTAGAGAGGGCGCAATGTTGTAATAAGTGTGCGTGCATGTGTACATGTCTTCCAACCCCACATCTTTCTCCCTTTTATTTAACCGCTTTCGATGGTTAGATTAGGGCATATTTTGATTAGCATACCTTATGCTTGCATGCGTGCATAATTCATTTGTCTTGCATGCACCGAGCTTGGCGCATCATACAAACTGCATTGTATTTCAATACCTATTTGAATACATATATCAAACTGTTGCATTCATATGCCATCTTAGGTAGCCGAGCCTATTTACTTGCATTATTACATATGTTGCATTAGGCATTGTTAACATAGTTAGGATCATGCATTGATTTCTAACTAGCTTTTGTTTTGGCTCGGAGTACACTGTAAGTTTTACGCTTTAGCATACTTGCATGAGTGTGAGTGTTGCTATGATAGCATGCTTGCCATGAGGCTATTTTGTGACGCTCCGAATCTACACTATAGGTTGCAGTTAAGAGAGAGTCACTAATGAGTCCTATGGTCAATAACCAAGTAAGATCCCAGATCGCCGGAGGAGTCAAATTAGCCTCCCTTCTAAGTTCGGCTTTCTTAGGCAGCGCACTACCCTTTTGACGGATCTTAAAAGGTATTGACACAAGGTCTCATAAGCAACAATAAGGTTCATACATATCAATATATAGAACATAAGTACATAACAACCTCAAATATCATTAATTTCAAAAGCCTGATCCATTACATTACATCCCAAGAGAAACCTTAAATCTTCATATGAGTCTTACAAAATATCAAAAGGGGTTTCTAACTTTCCTAAGATAGCCAAAAGTCTTCGAAGGTTTCGGGTTTGTCGTCTCCAGCTATAAGCTCCTCTTCAGCACCTGGCATGACACGCCGTGAGCTTTGAATGCCCAGTAAACACACACACACCCTACCCCTTTTTCCCAGTCCAATACACAATCACAAAATATAACATCAAGTAGTAAAGCATGATACTCCAATAAATAAATAAATAAATGGTTAGGTTAGATGTCAGTAATCTAGAAATCCCCCAAAGAGATTTCGTCCTCCCAACCACAAGAATCGGACGCGGATTATTCGGTATGCCCCCTCTTTTGCTACTTTGTTGCAGAACTAACCTCGGATGCCTACCAACGGTTATATACCGCGTAGCGCCAACCGCAGGGCCTCAAAAGAGACGGTAATAATGGGCCTTGCCCAAATCCCTCCTCACACCAAGCTACCTAGGGTCCAAATACAACCGCTCCGTTCAAGGGTTCCGAAAACCACTTGCGCAAGACTTTAACTTCAAATAGGGAACGCATCCCAATAATCCATATACCACATATTATCATCTTTCATAACTCAAGTGTTCGAAAACCCAATACCCACCCAATTAGGTTTCCCGTTGAATTAAGTGTTTTAAGTCAAGGTTAGTCCAACTAAACAATATAATAATATCCACATAAGCATGCATCCTCAAGATAAGAAAGATAAATAACATAACATGCACATACAACATCTTGCCAAGATATGATCATAAGCCATTAAACATTTTCATGAATACAAGGGCACAAAACATCCATACATAACAAATTTCCAGATTTAACATCACGTGAAGATTAATACGAAAGGACTACTTTAGATCATCCACCGAACTCGGTCTTCCTATGGTTTGTAGAGAATTTGATCTAGTTTCTAGAACATTTTTCGGAAATGGGTTTGCTTTTCCAGATTTTAAGTTATTTAGAAAATAGTCCAGCGCTGTCCAGAATCTGTCCAGATCCGTCGACCGTTACGAAAACTTGATTTTCTTTCAAAACGCGTAATGTTTTTTGATGAAACCAATTTTAGTCGAAATCTAACTCCTTAAGGGAGGTTTTGACATAAAATGGAGGTTCAGAATATTTTTGTACATTTTTCTGGAATTTTTGAAAGTGGGCTGCAAAAACAGATTTTTAGGTAGAATGCCCAAAACAAGAAAAATTATAAAAAGGGGGTTCCACCATGGGAAAGTTTCATTTCTTTTGTGAAGAAAATATACTAAGTATCACATGTTTAACTCAGAAAATTTATTTGAAAGAGTGCTCTTGAAAAGTTGAGAGATTGGTAGAAAAGAAGGTGGTTTTGTGCCAAAATGGGAAAGATACAAGAGAGATGGAATCAATGCTCAACAAGTAACTCATCAATAACATATTTGAAAACATTATTTAGAACCCTTAGAAACATGTATTTGAAAAAGGAAAATGAAAGAGAAGGTTGTGTTGTGGCTTACCTACTAAGCTTTGCACAAGGAAGCTCTCTTCTTTCTTCCTCCTCTTCTCCTAGACTTCTCTTCCTTGCTCTCCTCTCTCTCTCTCTCTAGCCAAAATGTGTGTGTGGGTGTGGTGTGTTATATGTGCTTGCAAGCTAGGGGGTGTTGGTATTTATAGACAAGTTTTGATGCAAAATGTCCTAAATGCCCACTAGTTGAAAATGGATGGAAAGTTTAGGATTTGTTTGAAGTTCAAATGAATAGAAGTGACTTGGGGAGTGGTTTACTCAAGGATTAGGTAACACTTGGTTGTAATGAAACTAGTTTTGGAAATTAGCATCCTAGGTCTAGGTATTAGGTTGTGTATTTCTAGAATTCCATCATGGTGGTTCTTGGAAATTGGTTTCTCACTCTTCCCTAGGAGTGTGATGGGTTATTATTTTATTTATTTTGGTCCTAGAGCACACTCTTCAAGGTGTGTGTATATATATATATCTTACAAGATTGATGGTACTAATAACATTAGGGTACATATACTTTTTTTTGGGGGGGGGGGTAATGCTTAATAAAAGAAATGAGGGCTTGGAATTAAACTCATGTATTGGAATCTTATTTATGTATTTACTTATGATCTAGTTAGATTTAGGGCTAATTTAAATACTCATAGCAAATCTTTATTGGTACTAAAGTCATTATTGCTCCAAGATTCAAGGGATTTGTTTGTACTATAGTATAATGATGATGCCTAGTCATGCCCTCAAATTTGGGAAGATTTTCTTATTTATTTGGTGTACAAATCTTGGAAATTGTAAAACATAATGTTAAAAAAGATTTTAGGGTACAAGTGTATATATATAAATATATGATGGTACTTGTTTGAGGTCAATTTGTGATTTAATAAAAATGTGAGGGCTTGGGCTTAATTAAAATATCTATTTCAAGTGAAGAGTTAATAAATTAGTGTCTAGGAAAAAAATAATTCAGTTTGTATTATCTTGTTTTGAATTTAAAGGTAAATAACTGAATGAAGACTGTAAAATCCGGAAGTTAGGGTTTAGAGCAATTAATCTAAAATTTAAGAGTTAAATAATTAATATTAGAGTGTTATAATTGATTTCTAAGCTTCCAGGGTTGATTAGGGTTTGTATGGTTTCGTCCGTGATGCGTTTTCGACTCTAGGGTTTAATTTGCGAGCAATCAACGAATTAAGGGCTTGGTATGTAATTTATGTAGAATTAAATTAGGTTAGGGAACCTAATCCGGCTAGGAAAATTTCTATTTTGAAGAAAAAAAAAAAAAAATAAAAAAAATTGCTAACCGACAAGATTCGAAATAATTCAAGTAATCGAGGGCTTTAAGAAAATAATTCATCATTAGGGTCTTCAAAGTAAATGCATATTTCGGGGGCTTCACATATTTGCTTAAGTGATTAATTGCATGAATGCCTGTGGATGAAGGCGTGATTTCCTGAATTGGAACAACTCGATGATTGTGAGTTTTAAGCCCACTTTGTGAAGTGGCAAAATCATCATGTTTTAAGCCCACTTGAGGGTGGCAAATCCGCGCTTTAGCCCATAGTGAGGGTGGCATTTTCAAACCATTTTTGAAAACAAACATGAGTTATTTTGTTCCAATTCTCGTGATTGAGTCTATACTTGTGTGCTGTGCGCATCACGTAGTAAGTTAGCTAATAACTAGAATAAGAACACATGTGTTTATAAAACAACATATCATGCTTAGTACAAGCCAATCCTTTGATTAGGCGAGCGGGGGTGCTCATTTCAGGACTTTCTCCTCTCGTACCCAAGTTCCTGAGCCGAGGCAACTTTGGTGATGATGGACACGTGGCCTTAGTCACGAGTCAAGGTTTCCTAAATTTTCCAAAACAAAATATTTAGGCGGCGACTCTGTAATCTGGCAAAGCAATCCAGTTTTGGCATTATTTGATCTAAAATCAAGTTTCCAAAATGATTTGTCGGATTGGACTCTTTGGTGTTTATCAATCTCACATTGTATTTTGTGAGATTAGATTCAGAACCGTGACAGGAGTCCGAACTGTAGTAAGACCAATTTGCACCTCTGCAAAAGGGACGTGCGAAGGAAGTTGGGTCTACAGAGTTGCACTTAAAAAGGCGTGCCGATGGGTCTTTTGAAAAGCCCCCAGCATTGTACACTTTGTCCTCCGATGAAAGATATGGTTTCTATGAGTTTTTAAAGTCAATTAAGTATCCTGATGGTTATGTAGCAAACATCTCAAGGTGTGTGAACACAAAAGGTGATAAGTTAACAGGCCTAAAAAGTCATGATTGTCATGTCCTTATACAGCGACTTCTTCCCATTAGAATGCGTGGATATCTTCACAATGATATTTGTGTCGCATTATTTGAGTTGGGAAATTTCTTCCAAGAGCTTTGCTCGAAGACATTGAAGATGAAGAATTTGGAAAAATTAGAAGATCGCATAATATTCATACTATGCAAGTTAGAGAAAATTTTTCCACCAGCGTTTTTGATGTGATGATCCATTTGGCGATTCATTTACCGCGTGAAGCCATTCTTGGTAGGCCTGTGCAATATCGGTGGATGTACCCCATTGAAAGTTACTTACTAACTTATTAAAACACTAGAATACTTAAATTGTAGCACAACCTGTATATATATTTATAAAAATGTGAGTGTGTGTGTAATAAGATTATTCTATTATTTGTTTCATAGGCTACTTGGAACTTTAAAAGGATATGTGGCAAATCGAGCTCGTCCAGAAGGTTCAATCACAGAAGCTTATGTTGTCAAGGAGTGTCTCACATTTTGCTCAATGTATCTGGGTGGGATTGAAACTGTATTTAATCGAGAGGAACGGAATGTCGATGTTAGTGTGCATGTGTCGGGGTTAGAGGTCTTGGCGCAAAATGTTCGTCCTTTTGGGCTAATTACAAGGGTTTCTAACGTGTCTCAGAAAGAACGTGAAATGGCTCATTGGTTTGTCTTGAATAATAGCCTCGAGTTGGACCATTATCTAGAGTACGTTCTTCATATTGTTTTTTTTTTTTTTGTAGAATTATGTTTTCAATATAATATGTTACTTATGAATCATATGCTTGTAAGTAGGCAAAACAATAATTTTTTAGAAAATGAAGGTGCACGTGACATCACAAAGAGACAGAAAAAGGAATTCCCCAAGTGGTTCAAAGAACATGTAAGATATAATCCCAAACTTTATTCAGCTATACTTATATGAATACTAACATCATGATTGAAATTGATGTCATTATGTAGATGAACCAATTACGAGCTCAAGGATTACCAGAAGCAACTGATGATTTGTGGTCATTAGCAAATGGTCCTAGTGTGAATGTTAATTTGTATTCAGCTTGCATTTCCAATGGTGTTCGATTTCATAGTAAGGATCGTGATAGTAGTCATAAATGCCAAAATAGTGGGTTAGTTGTGGAAGGGGAGCATGAGGGACAAACAATTAACTTTTATGGGTACTTGAATAAAGTGTGGGAGATGCATTACATACTTGGACATTGAGTTGTTTTATTCCAATGCGAATGGTTCAATACCGGTAGCAATAGAACATTACATATCGATACACATTGCACAAGTATTGATGTTAGAAGTCGATGGTATAAAGATGATCCATTTGTCTTACCAAGTCATGTGAAACAAGTTTTCTACATTGATGATACAAAGTTAGGCGGACATTGGAAAGTCGTAGAAAGACTACAACATCGAGGAATATGGGATGTACCAGAACAAGATGGCTTTGAACCTAATAATGTATTGCAACAAAATGAAACAACTGATGTTGTCCCAATAAGCGTTGAAGACCCCGTGACAATCTCACTTCATAGGAATGACATTGATCCTCAAATTATCCCAAGTGAGGTGGTTTTACAATCAGTTAGTCGAGCACACAACGATGGTGTTGATGAGGAAGAGGGGTGCGATAATGAAGATAATTACTACGAGCATTGACTATCCGAGAAGATGAGCTACATAATCATTTTGATTGTAATATAGATTTTGATATAGAACTTTAATTGTTGTGTCATTTTTATGTTTTTATGACACTGTTGTTTAAGTGCCTTTGAGTTTGAGTACAATGACAATTCAAAAAGATAATTTTTTTTTTTTTTTTTTTGTATATGTGTGTTTGTGTGTGTCCCTATCTATCTCTCTCTTTGTCTATTTTTTTTTTCCTTATGTTATGTTATTGTTTAGTTATCACTTATGTTCTGATATTGATTCTAT
This sequence comes from Camellia japonica, assembly GCA_030407325.1. Classification (NCBI taxonomy): domain Eukaryota; kingdom Viridiplantae; phylum Streptophyta; class Magnoliopsida; order Ericales; family Theaceae; genus Camellia; species Camellia japonica. Next base: position 94,894,187 of record JAPPVO010000016.1, read on the forward strand.
TATATAGCCATTGATATTAATGTAATTGCTTATTTTACATATGCTTCACATATGTAATTGTTGAGTAGTTGTGCTAGATGGCAGGCCCTGGTAAAGTTCGACATGCAGCATCATCCAAAGTTCCTCTAACTTCCCAACAACCTGTAGCTAGAATTGTTGCCCCTACTCAGCATGCACCACCTAATTTAACCCCATCTACTCAGAGTGTACCATCTACAAATGCTCTAAGTATCCAGCCTACACCACCGACAAATGCAACTACTACCCAGGTTGCACCATCTACAAATGCAACTACAACCCAGGCTGCACCATCTACAAATGCAACTACTACTCAGGCTGCACCATCTACAAATGCAACTACTACCCAGGATGCACCATCTACCACTAGTTTGCGTACTCGTTCTAGACAAGTCAGGGGTCAGACTCGAGGGAAGAGCATAGCACGTCTCATAGCTAACAATGGTGGTGAAAAACTTTATGTTTGGATCCCTACAGATGCAAAGGTGCTAGTAGGGCCTTATGCCACTCCATTTGCAAATGAACTTGGCTTACAAATAAGGATGACTGCTCCAATCATTGGTATAAAAAAGTGGGACAAGATTGATGAGATTCATAAAGCCCCAATCATTCAAGCAGTTCGAGTACATGTATTTGCTACTTTTCAGATAATTAGATTATCACCATTACTTGTATTTTGATATTAATAAAAGCATTCATTATATTTGCAGGATAAATTTGAGATTATTGATTATGATGAGGATGAAGAGGTTCGGAAAGGAGTCAATAAAAAGTGTAAAACTTTTTACAGAAGTTGGCGTAACAAGATGAAGACTCATTACTCAAAGTTGGCAGACGCTGGTATTGACCCTTATAGTAAACCATACAAAGGGGTCGATTCTGAGGCTTGGGTATACATGATCGATCATGTATGGCTTGATGGCGATTATCAGGTAAAATTTCCTAATTTAAAGAATCATGTTGTAATTTCAATTTAATTTTAATAATCAATTAATTTTGCAGAACTTGGCTAAAAAAACAAGGGATAGTCGAGCGAGGTTACCATATAATCATACAATAGGCTCCAAGTCATTTCAAGCTGCAATGTATATACAGGTGATGCATTTATTATATTTAAAAGTGTGAAAATTAATTATGTATGCTTACTTTTAAATGGAATTAGTGTACCGAGCAGACTAACTTTGTAGACTTCTACAAAGATTCCCATTGGAGCAAGAGAAAGTCGGATTAGGTAGCCTCAACATGTGGTCAATTACATGTAAGTATGCCAATTAATAGAGTTACATATTTATGTAAATGGTGGTATTTGTTGAAGTTGTTTACAAATTGATAGGAAGCTCTGAAAAACGTGACATGAAGAGTCTTTAGAGCCTGGGGCAGTACCTTTAACTCAGGAGCAGCTGTCAATTGAGATTCTTGGAAAGAAATCGGGATACTTAAAAGGCTTTGGAGTTGGTCGAAATCCATCATCATCCAGATCTTCTGTTACTGCACAAGCATATACTGAAATGGTTTCGAGCCTACAAAAAGAACTAGAGTCATTGAAGAATTTGTCCGAGGTCCAACAAGAACAAATTGCAGCCCAGAACCTGGCAGCACAAAAGCAAGCTAAAATGATTGAAATACAAAACAAAAGATTTGAAGAGATTGAGAACTTTATGAGGATGACCAAGGATCGGGCAGGCATATAGGTTGATGAAAATGATTATCCATCAGAGGAATCTTATTGACAAACACTTTTTTAAGTATATTTTTCATAATTTACTTTTCAAATCACTACAAACATTTCATTAAATATGTCTAGTTGTGTTGAACAAACAGGACCTCGATTGGATTTCCGGTTAGAAAATTAGAAAAAAAATTGTAAAACACAAGACTTAAAAGGCCCGTTCGGGGGCCAAAATTGCGAAATGACCACCAAAACCATCGAAACATGGCACAGATAGCTTGTTCAAGCCTAAATAGACTTGTAGGAACAAACGGGACTTTGATTGGATCTCCGGTTAGAAAATTAGAAGGAAAATTGTAAAACACAAGACTTAAAAGGCCCGTTCGGGGGCCAAAATTGCGAAATGACCACTGAAACCATCGAAACTTGGCACGGACAGCTTGTTCAAGCCTAAATAGACTTGTAGGAACAAACAGGACATCGATTGGATCTCCGGTTAGAAAATTAGAAGGAAAATTGTAAAACATAAGACTTAAAAGGCTCGTTCGAGGGCCGAAATTGTGAAATGACCACCGAAACTTAACACGGACAGCTTGTTCAAGCCTAAATAGACTTGTAGGAACAAATGGGACCTCGATTGGATTTCCAGTTAAAAAATTAGAAGGAAAAATGTAAAACACAAGACTTAAAAGGCCCGTTCGGGGGCCGAAATTTTGAAATGACCACCGAAACTTGGCACGGACAGCCTTTTCAAGCCTAAATAGACTTGTAGGAACAAACGGGACCTCTATTGGATCTCCGGTTACAAAATTAGAAGGAAAATTGTAAAACACAAGATTTAAAAGGCTCATTCGGGGGCCGAAATTGCGAAATGACTACCGAAACCACTGAAACTTGGCACGAAAAGCTTGTTCAAGCCTAAATAGACTTGTAGGAACAAACAAGACCTCTATTGGATCTCCGGTTAGAAAATTAGAAGGAAAATTGTAAAACACAAGACTTAAAAGGCCCGTTTGGGGGCCGAAATTGCGAAATGACCACCGAAACCATCGAAACATGGCACAGATAGCTTGTTCAAGCCTAAATAGACTTATAAGAACAAACGGGACCTCGATTGGATCTCCGGTTAGAAAATTAGAAGGAAAATTATAAAACACAAGACTTAAAAGGCCCATTGGGGAGTCGAAATTGCGAAATGACCACCGAAACCACAGAAACTTAGCACGAATAGCTTGTTCAAGCCTAACTAGACTTGTAGGAACAAACAGGACCTCGATTGAATCTCCGGTTAGAAAATTAGAAGGAAAATTGTAAAACACAAGACTTAAAAGGCCCATTCGGGGGCCGAAATTTTGAAATGAACACCGAAACTTGGCACGGACAGCCTTTTCAAGCCTAAATAGACTTGTAGGAACCAACGTGACCTCTATTGGATCTCCGGTTACAAAATTAGAAGGAAAATTGTAAAACACAAGACTTAAAAGGCCCGTTCGGGGGCCGAAATTGCGAAATGACCACCGAAACCATCGAAACTTGGCACAGATTGTTTGTTCAAACCTAAATAGACTTGTAGGAACAAATGGGACCTCGATTGGATTTCCTGTTAGAAAATTATAAGAAAAAATGTAAAACACAAAACTTAAAAGGCCCGTTCGAGGACCGAAATTGCAAAATGACCACCGAAACTACCGAAACTTGGCATAGACAGCTTGTTGAAGTCTAAATAGACTTGTATAAGCAAACTTGTATGAGCAAACAACACCCGATTGGACTTCCCATTACAAAATTAAAATCAAAATTGTGAAATTCATATCAAGGTTGTTTTTTTGGTCAATCTAATATTGTTTTTTCTGTTTTCATGTGATAGATTGGCAATGGTGGAAAACAATTTGGGCTGCATCAGAAGATTTGATTTTGTGTTTTTGGAAATATTTTGACAAAGGATTTTGGTAAATGATTTATGCATTAAATGTTTAGCATCAAAATCTTTGGTGTTGTGTTTTTGCAAATATTTTGACATAGGATTTTGGTAAATGACTCGTTGGTTAGATGTTTAACATCAAAATATTTGATTTTGTGTTTTTGAAAATATTTTGACATAGGATTTGGTAATGTATTTATGGGTTTGATGTTAATAGTTTGTAAGTACTTTGGTATGCATGTTTAGATTGTCAGAGAATTGTAATTATGTTTATTGGGATTTTTCATAGCTATTAATTTTGAATTATTATGAATGTCTTGCACAGGTGTATTATTATTTACATTACATTTGTATATATATTGTGCACAGAAAAACAGGTGTTTTGGATTATTTTGAATAGGAAAATTATTAAAATCAAAATTTGTGTAGTGAATTTTTAGTGACAGGTGGTATTTTGGTCGCTGTTAATATATTTGGCGACAACATATTATTTTTGTCGCTAAAAGTTAGTGGTTATTCCAAGAACTTTTAGCAACCAAAACTTACTCGTCGCTAAAAACGTGATTTTTAGCGACCAAATTAATTTTGTCATTAAATAGTACTTTTGGCAACGCATTTATTTGTTGCTAAAACTACATAGCCTATCCAAATTATAACCTTTTAGCGACAAAATATACGATTTTTGGCGACCAATTTTGCTTGTCGCTAAATGTCTACATACGGTGACAATTTCTGATTTCGTCGCCAATACTTTTAGTGACAAGCCTTTGGCGACCAATTGTATACTTGTCGCCGATTCTTTTGGCAATGAAATTTGTACTTTTGGTGACCAATTTTTGGGTCGCCAAATGTGTTTTTTGTTGTAGTGGAGCCAACTAACGAGCTGAGCTTGTGAGTCAAGCTTTAGAATGTTTGGACTTGTTTGTTAAAAATTTAACAAGCTCAAGCTCGAATGCAAAAAAAAAATCAATGAATCGAGTTAGAACGAACTCTTATCGAGCCGAGTTCAAGCCTATTCGCGAATGATTCTATTCATTTACAGTCCTAATTAAACTATGGCAAAAAAACCTATTTTGACCTGGCAACAGGAATGCCGTTTTGAAATGGCAATAATTAAAATAACTAGTCAGAATAATTAATCATTTTTTTTATTAACAGGATAATGAAATATCATTACATTAGAAATACTACATGAAAAACAAATGGCTCCCTTAAAATTTAAGGGGACATCAAAACAAGTGTTTAGATGCTCAATACAACTAACAGTTTAGCCGATTGAGAATCATATGTTCTTTTTTCTTAATAAATACATTCTCAAGAATATTGAACTGGATTAATTGGGGAAAAATTCATTCCTATGAGATCATATGTTATTTAGTTTAAATTTTAATTTTTTTTTTATTTTATGATAAAGACACGTTGAAAAGTCTTCAAAAAAGTAGTTAGAAAAGTCACCGTCGACTGACAGTGGCTATTGGCAATGACGTGCATATATAGGTGGCATTGAACAAATATGTGAATAAATAGGTAACATATGTACACATTTGAACAAATAGTTAGACAGATAAGTAACACATATACAAATAGATACATTTGAATAAATAGACGGATTTGTAAATTTTGAATATATAGGTGTTCCTGTAGACAAAAATGTATTTTTAGCTCAAAAATATTGAAGTTTGGGCCTATAAATTGGCCAAAAAAAATTCATAAATGAACCTCTTCATGAATGCCCTATTAAATTATTTATAGTTGTCAACACTCGTAAATCTCTAAATATAACTCAATAATATAAAAAATTAAGGATGAGAGCAATGTGACGCAACGCAACCAAATTCCTCTCCCTTCTCTACTTCTAAAAAGTCTTTGACTAGTGTAAAAATGATTTCAGCTGCTTTTGCATGGGCTGAACATGACTTTTAGTTTTCCAGCTATTGAAAGGAAAAATGGAAAAGGGCATTGCTAGGGAGCTCAAATATTTGGCTCAAATTGTGGCTCAAATTTCCCTATTAGGTAAAAAAAAAAAAAAAAAATGAAAAAAAGGAAAAAGGTTCTGTCAAATTGTGAAGAAGTCTAATATTTGACAGAAATATTACAAGTAAAAGAAAATGAAAAAAAATTCTTACATTTGACGTTTGCACTACCAGAAAACTTTGGTTTAGCTACCGTCAAGAATATAGATAGTGTTTTGAAGAATCTGAACGCGTTTTAGTTGAAAGAATATGATTGTATTTTGAATACTACAAAATACGATCGTACGGAAAATATGGGGTGTTTTGACTCTCTATTTCACAATAGTTGAAAAAAAGTCTTCTTTTTTTTTTTTTTTTGTGAAATGTTTATGTAGTGAATTTTTATAAATGCTTGGTTATCATTTTTCAAAAACACTTTTTAGAAAATTTTACTTTTTTATTTTTACTGAATTTTTTTAATATTTTGAGCAATTTTTTAATTTTTAAACATACCTAACATACATATACCTAAAAAGTAAAAAAAAAAAAAATTAAAAAGAGCCTTTTAAAAATTCACTAAATATCAAAAAAAAAAGAGAGAATTCAGTATATTTTTTATATTTTTATGTATTTATTAATTTTAAAAAATATTTTTTCACAAATTTTTTACTTTTTAGATACATCTAAGTAAGGTGCATCTAAAAAAGTAAAAAAAATGTTTAAAATTTAAAAAATATTCACTAAAAACAAAAACACACGAAAACCAAAAAACTTAATTCAAAAAACTCAAACTAAACACACTAAATGTAATTTTTTTTTTTAACTTCTCCGATCTTTTTAGTCTAAAACGATCTCGTAAGTAAAACAAAAAATAAAAAACAAAAAATTGAAATCCAAAAAAGTCACAAGAGACAAAATAAAATAAAATAAAAAATTAACTTCTTTTTCAGTAGACTTTTTCAAATTTTATTAATTGTTAGGGTCCTCTAATCTAGTAGGAGTTAAAAGTGGAAAAAAAAAAAATTAAAGAAAAAGTTAAATAAATACCAAAAAAAAAATGGTCAATAAAAATTTAGGATAAATTACCACTAGGTCCTAATAGTTGGACTTAATTCTCATAAAGTCTTATTGAAAATAGGGTAAATTACCAATAGGTCATAATAGTTAGACTTAATTCCATCAAGTCCTATTGAAATAAGTCTTGATAAAGTTGTCACCAAAAATAATTTTTTTGTGACAATTTTTTACATACGTTATTAAAAATTGACAATTAGTGACTTTTTTAGTCATGATTTTTATAAATTGTCGTTAAAACTTATAATTAGTGACTTTTTTATGACAAATTTTTCCTATAGGACCTATTAAACAATAAGTCCACTTATTAAGACCTACATGTAAGTACCTCTTGAAAATAAGTCATAGTACAATCGTCGCTAAAAATAATTTTTTGTGATAATTTTTTATGTCGCTAAAAATTGACACTTAGTGACTTTTTTGTCACGATTTTTATAAATTATCGCTAAAACTTACTGTTAGTGATGTTTTTCTGTGACGATTTTTTCAAACTATCGCTGAAAATTAAAAATTAGTGACATTTTTTGTGATGATTTTTTAAACTGTGGCTAAAATTTATAATTAGTGACATTTTTTGTGACAATTTTTAAATTATCGCTGAAAATTAACAATTAATAATATTTTTTAATAGTATATGATGAAAAATATCTTTAATTATCATAGGACCTATTAAATAATAAGTCCACTAAATTCTCCAACAATCTACTTAAAAAACCCCAAATGAGTTCAGATTGTATTAGGATTATTGTTTTGACTAATTAGTCTCTTCCTAACCAGCTCCAACGTACGTATTCATAATTGATGCTTATTTATGTTTCTTATATATATATAAAAAAATAATAATAATAATAATAAACAGTAGTAGTGGCATTTTAGATTAATGTCTATTATACCATTGCACTAAAAGTCTTAGTGGCATTATTAAAAGGGAAAATTACAATGATAGTTTTTATATTTTGATCCTTATGTTATTTTAATCTTTACATTTTTAAATGTTTTAATTTTGACTTTTAATTTTAGATTTTGTATCGATTTGGTCCAATTGATAATACCGTTAGTTTTTTTGACGAAAAATTATCACTAAATTGGTCAACACTCACTAAATTGAGCAAGTTTATCATTTTACTCCTAAAAACATGATATATGCCACTTATGTGCTTAGTTTTCGTTAAAAATACAAACAATTCCCAATTATTCAAAGCACACAATCTAAATCAACAAGTACTTACGAAAGTGGTTTAGATTGTTGTTTTTAAAAAGTAATAAATCGACACAAACAATTTTTACGTAGAAAAACCATAATTGAAGCACCTTCAACTGTGATCAAAAACTACGGACGAAACACCACTAATCAATCCACTACTGAAGAAAGAAAGATTACAAAGACAACCAACAAATTATCAAACGCATCAAATTTGTTTTCAAGCTTCTATAAATCTTTCGCGACAGCCTTCGTCTCGAAATTGATCAATCTGAAATTGAATCCACAACTTCTAATGTCGAATCAACTGCTACGCTTAGTATCAAACTCCTTTGATGCTCCACGCGTGAATCTCTGGATTCCACCAAAAAAGAACACTCTTGAATATGTAGTAACGAACTCCTTGATGTATGTATCTTAGATCATGAGTTTAGAACTCACTCAAATCATCAAGGAAAACTCAACAAGACTTTTAAAAGAAAACCTCAAACAAAACCCTAAGACTCTAAAACAAGATCTAGGAAAAGTAAATCCAAAAATCAGCCTAAACAGATATAAATAGAAAACAGAGGTCGCGATCTCCGCTCAAGGCTTCAGTAAAATACGTGTGTGACCAAACAAGTTTCCGCTCAAGCGCTGGAACACACGCTTGAGCGCGAAATCACACTTCTCAGTATGTTTACAGACATGACCAACTACTGAGATAGCACATATTACGCTCGTGCGCCAATGGTCCCGCTCAAGCAGGAAACTCAAAAAACAAGGAAAAATTACAACTTTTCAAAACAGAGTTTGTATGAGGATTTGACAATAAAGGGACCTAACAATCTCCCACTTTGTCAATTCTCGGACAAAACTCTTCTAAACAATTTTCCTTAAAACACACACACTAGACAACCCCAATACAACCTATTGAACATTAAGAAAACAAAACTGAAAACTTACAAAAAGGTTGAGTTAACATCAGTCATCTACCTATGAATCAGAGAGCAACACACAAAAAAAAAACAAAACTGTGGAACTTCATAAGAATATAACAATTGACTATGAAATAACTAAAGTCCACAAAAACAACAGATATACAAAAAAAACAACTATAGCCAAAGTATATCAAAGTATCCAAACCACCAAAAATCCATACTGTATCATCAAAACTTCAAAAATTCTCTCCCTTTTTGGCCGGGAGACAAGGAGTAAAACAGTCCAACAAAACAAAGATCTGTGTTAAGCATCAGGGGGAAGAGGAGGCTGCTGGATCTGAAGCAAAGAGATAATATGAGCGAGCTGAGTAGTAGTCTAGACGGCGGACTGCTCCAACTGTCCAAGGCGGCCATCGAAGGCATCAAACCTAGTATCCAGAAAATCCAACCGCTGTGTCACAACCTCCTCAAAATGTCAAAGTTGGTCATGAAAAGTCCGGGGTGGAACATCATCCTCCTCAGCACCAGCTGTGGCAGCATCAATCTCTGCCTCCTCAGCAAGTCCAGCTGCTGTACCTACAGAAGTACCAACCTTAGAAGACTCTCCCTTGACATGTGCACAACTTTGGAAAATGGTCTTCTTAATGAAGGGCCTAGATGGAAAGGTATACTCATCATCCTCGAAAACTGGGACTTCAAGTCGGGACAAGAGACGGTTGATTAAACAACCATAAGGAAGACCTAATTGCCTGTTATCAAAGACAGCAATCATCTTACGAAGAATGAGGGTGACAAGATCGATGGACATATGACGAGCAATATAAAAAAGAACGAACCCCTGTTCTTGATTGATTTCAGAAGAGTGAGTGGTGACAATAATATTAGCACACACAATAAGATTAAGCAGTCGAAACTCGAGAAGGAGTTCAAACTATTTAATCAATGTGCCCTTGATCCAGTTACGAGGAGCACCACACAAAACTTCAGCCACGACATTAAAATCACAAGTAGGACGAACCGGAAAAGGATAATGTTCCGGAAACACACGGTCAATACTAAAAAGCCCTCTAATAAGCTCGGGAGTGACAGAGATGGACTTAGTCCGAACCCACGTAGTGAAGGAAGGACCAATATCATCTATATTCTCAACATTGCAGAAAAACTCACGGACCCAGTCTAGATTTTGGCGTCCGGAGAAGGACAAAACCAAGTCTCCGCCTAATGGATCAAACAAAAAAAAGATGGGAACAGACTCGAAGATATTGGGCTGGACATGACGTTCGAGATGAACAGTCCTAGACGCAAACGACTTTCGGAATAACTTGGCTTGTTTGGCAGAGGGAAATCTATCAAGATTAAACGAAAGACGCGACACGGTAGACTTGCGTCTTTTGGGGGCAGACATGGTGACACCAAACACAACTAAAACCCAAAACAAAACAATCCCAAAAACCAAACCAACAAAGCACAGCAAACGTTAGTAACAATGTTAGAAAGATATCAAAACCTAGCATAATAACAATGACAGACTCAGAGCATAATATGAATGACAGTATAATGAAACTAAGACACTAATTTGTATCCAAAACCTAGCAAAGCTGAACCAAACTCACCAAAGCAACATATAATTGAGAGATGAGAGAACACAATGTAAGGCATTAGATCAACAACAAAGAACCCTAGAACTATGGACACAGCAGACTACATAAAAACGCAGTAAACTCACCATTAAGATGAAACCAAGATTTGGTGAGAGTGTGTGATGCAAGTGAAAGAAAAAAAAATGAAACAAAAAAAACAAAAAAAATACAACCTAAAGACAACCTTCACAAGAGCCGAAATAACAGAGGAAAAACAAAGAGAAACTTACCAAGTTTGAATCGGAGATGAAAAAGGTAGGAGGATGGCAAAATCAAGCCCAATGAGGTCGCAAGCCCAGCCCTAGGGAAGAGAGACGGAAATTGGGGGAAAAAATGAACTGAAGGGTCGAGGTGGAAAGAATTTAAACAAAACCAGTCCGCTCGAGCGGTGGGTTTAACACTCGAACGTAAAAAGAAGCACGCGCGGAAACACTCGAGCTGGAAAACGGACGCTCGAGCGCCAAAACAACCCTAACAGAACTGCAAAACATGGCATAAAATGCAACAAGACCCAAAACCACGCTCGAGCGTGAGATGTTCCACTCGAGCGGGGACAAGACATCAAAAAAAAAAAATTTTTTTTTTTAAACAAAAATCAACTAAGATGTCCTGTAACTAGCGGGGAGTCCAATTGGAAGACTGTAATACTGAGATGAGATTATCCATCAACCATGAATCCTGTTAACTTGTTCAGTAAAAAAAATGAATCACAAGATCATGAACAAGTCAGATAGAATTTAATCAATGATCATAAACAACATGAGAATGTATAACTCAAAAACATACATGAGAGCTCACAAAAATAATGTGTGTGTGTGTGCAATCCTTGAGAGTCACAAAGCTAGAGTTAATCCTCGTAGTGATCGGATGGCTGAACCTCTGACAAGAGTAACTGAACATCACAGAGAAAAGTCAAACCACTAGGAATCATGGGGTATTTGTTGAGTAAACGCGAAGGCTCCCCCTCAATCAATGATTCCCCTTTTTTTATTTTTTAAACTTTTCTTTCTTGTGGGCACTCACTGGTGGCATGCACGCTCAAGAGTATGGAGACCAAACCAGAGAAGAATGAAATAAAAAAGGATGGCCTAGTTGGTGCCTCTAAGGTAGCCTTTTCCTAATGCCCGGAATTCAATGAACTGAAGGAGAAACCATGGAAGTGAAAAAAGATGGTTGATGGTTAAGAGACTCAACATCACCCATGAGATACTAGTATAGGTCAATTCCTCTGAAAAAGTACAAGAAACACTGTTAGTGGTCCATAGAGAACTTTGATCACTTGTGCGGAAACCCCTGCAACAGTTTATCTCAAGGATGTGTACAGAATGAGATCATGAAATAAATGAGTATGGGCATTCAGAATGAGCTATGAACAAAGAAGAATAATATCTTGTAAGAAACATGAGCAGTGTTCATATAAAATTTTGATGCAAAGATATCAGGAATCAATGACAATGAGATTATCATATCCAAGTACACAATAAGCCAACCACTCACACCCACTTTAAAAAACAGGAAACACCCTAGTTACTGAACACTACACCCAAGGTCTTTCTAAGAAACTCGAACCGAAGAAGATCAAGGGGTTTCGTAAAAATATCAGCTTTTTGATGCTCGTGGGTACATGCTTAAGAACAACAAGGCCTTCTTCCACTGACTTTCGAATAAAATGATAACAGATGTCAATGTGTTTGGTGCGAGAGTGTTGGACAGGATTTTTTGAAATGCTTATGGCACTTGTGTTATCACAAAAAAGAGTGAGAGTGTTTTGTTCTATCCCATAATCATGAAGCATTTGCTTCATCCACAGCATTTGTGCACAACAACGCCCTGCAGCAATGTACTCAGCCTCAGTAGTCGAAAGAGAGATAGCAATTTACTTTTTACTATGCCAGGAAACCAAATTATTCCCAAGGTAAAAACACCCCCCGGATGTACTCTTCCTATCATCTGCACACCCTGCCCAGTCGGCATCAGAAAAACCAGTAATTTCAACTGTAGTATCAGAAGAAAACCAAACCCCATACCCCAATGTCCCATTGACATATTTAATGATGCGTTTGACAGCAAGAAGATGAGACTCTTTAGGACTAGCTTGGTAACGGGTACAAACACCTACACTAAAAGCAATATCAGGACGACTGGCTGTGAGGTAAAGAAGACTCCCTATCATACTTCTATACAAGGTAGGATCAACATCAATACCAGAGGAATCTTTGGAAATGTGAAGACTGGTGCTCATGGGAGTGCGTGCATATTTGGTAGACTCAAGACCCAACTTTGACACAAGATTTTTGGCATACTTAGTCTGAGAAACAAACATACCCGAAGGAGACTGTTTAATTTGTAGACCCAAAAAATAAGACAACTCTCCCATCATGCTCATCTCAAACTCATGTGCCATGCAATCCGAAAAATATTTCACAAGATGATCAGCAGTGGATCCAAACACAATATCATCAACATAAATCTGAGCAACAAGAATATGAGACTTAGTATGTTTCACAAATAAAGTCTTATCTACACTACCCCTTTAAAAATCATTATCAAGAAGAAATGTAGTAAGTCTATCATACCAAGCCCGAGGGGCTTGTTTCAACCCATACAAAGCCTTGTCTAACTTGTAGACATGATTTGGACATTTAGGGTCCTCAAACCCTTTTGGTTGCTCAACATATGCCTCTTCTTTCAAGTACCCATTCAGAAAAGCACTTTTCACATCTATTTGAAACAATTTGAAACCAAGAAAACATGCAACACCAAGTAAAATACGAATAGATTCGAGACATGCAACTGGGGCAAACGTCTCATCATAGTCAACACCCTCTACTTGTGTGTAGCCTTGAGCAACCAATCTGACTTTGTTCCTAACCACAGTACCATTCTCATCAGATTTATTTTTAAAGATCCACTTGGTACCTATCACATTCATGTCTCTAGGTCTGGGAACTAGAGTCCAAATATTGTTACGTTCAAATTGACCTAATTCTTCATGCATAACATTAACCCAACTATCATCTAGCAAGGCCTCTTTAAAATTCTTAGGTTCAATTAATGAAACATAACACATATGTGATACCTCATCCCGAATTTGTCTTTGGATTTTCATTCGATTCGATACACTTCCAATCACCTGTTGAGCTGGATGATTCAGTTTCACCCTTGCTGATGGTTTGAACTCAAGACTTACGGTGACAGAAGCATTAGAAGTGATGTCTCTTTGTGCACTCTTTGGACTTTGACTTACCTGTGAGAATGGTGCTGTCTCAACTTCTTGTGCTTGGACCTCAGCTTCTCTTTGACTTTGTGGTTCAGTATCCAAGATTGGAGACTCACCATTGGCATCCTCATTTGTTGCTGGAGTAGGTGAACCTGTGTCATCTATAACCACATTGATTGATTCCATTAAAGAAGAAGTTCGCATGTTATAGATTCGAAAAGCCCTACTAGTGGTTGAATACCCTAGAAAAATACCTTCATCACTTCGGGAGTCAAATTTTCCCAAAGGCTCTCTATTTTTAAAAATGTAACACTTACTCCCAAAAGTTTTGAAGTATTTTACATTAGGTTTCAAACCCTTCCACAATTCATATGAAGTTTGTAAAGTGTCGGGCCTTAAATACACGCGATTTATGACATAAACAGTAGTATTTAGGGCTTCAGCCCAAAACTTTGGAGGAAGTTTCTTACTAAGGAGCATGACCCTAGCCATTTCTTGAACAACTCTGTTCTTCCTCTCAACCACTCCATTTTGTTGTAGAGTAATAGGTGTAGAAAATTCATGCTTAATTCTATGCATATCACAAAAATCCGAAAACGAACTATTTTCAAACTCACGACCATGATCAGTTCAGATTCTTATGATACGCCCAATGGAAACACTCTATTCATTTTGGATTTTAAGGACTAAGGCCTGGAAAGCATCAAACGTATCAGATTTTTTCCTAAAAAAATTTACCCACGAAAATCGAGTAAAATATCAACAGTTAAAAAAATGTATCTTTTACCTCCGATGCTTTTCAGTGCGAGTAGGTCCATTAAGTCCATGTGAACCAATTCAAGAGGACGTTTGGTTGTAAAGTTGTTCACCTTTTTATAAGGGGCACGAGTTTGCTTTTCAAGTTGACATGGTCCACACACATGGTTCAGATTCTTACCCAATTTAGGTACTCCTCTCACAAGCTCTTTGTTGGCTATCTTAGTTAGGTCTTTGAAATTCATGTGACCTAATCTTTGATGCCACAAATCAATGTTACTTATGATGGCAAAGTGACAAGTGAGATCATTAGTAGTAACAATCCCATAGCAGTTATCAGATGTGCGAACCCCATGCAAGACAGTATTTCCCATTTTATCCAAAATTTCACATGTATTTTTTGAAAACAATACTTTATGATGGGAATCACATATTGGACTAATGCTCAAAAGATTTGCTTTAAGACCATCAACAAGTAGAGCATTTTTCAGCTTGGGAAGACCAACAACACTTATAGAGCCCTTACCAATGACTCTAGAAGTGCCGCCATCTCCAAAGGTAACAATTCCTCCTTCATATTTTTCAAGGGAGATGAAGTAGGATTTGTTACTGAACATGTGACAAGAGCACCCACTATCAAGATACCACATGTGTGAGTCACGTGCTTTTAGAGCAGTGTGAACAACTAAACAAGTCAAATCATATTTTCTCACCCAAATTTTTTTGGTCTTGGTAAATGTCTTGGCGTTGTGAACACCCTCATAAATCTTGGTATTCCGCCTAGACATGTAAGGTTGTCTCCTAACCCAAAAAGTATTCGAATTTCTACCCTTTTGAGACACCTTACCAAACAATTTAAAGCAATAAGGACGAATGTGGCCATACCTACCACAGTGATGACAAACAAAAATAGGTTTTACCTCATTTTTGTTGATCTTACCCCCTTTAGGTAGATGAAGAGAGGGATCACCCTGGTCTACCTTCAATTTTCCCTTTGCTTGAGTCTTCAGGTCATGTGATGTAGAAGCCTGTCCCTTGTGAGCTGTCGCACCATAGCCTAGCCCACTTTTGTCACAACCCATTTGTTGAGACCCGAGGATATCTTCTAATGATTTGGAACCTTTGTTCCACATGGCAATTGTGGCTCTAGTAATACGGAGTTCTTCATCTTTCTAACAGACTATCTCTTCCAATGTAGCTTGTGACATCTCAAGGCTTTCAAGCTTCTCTTCATATGTGGAATACACTTTCAAAAGTTCATTCCTTTCAGTTTCACAGGATAGAAGTTTTCCACATAGGTCTTGCCTATCACTTGAGATCTTGATGACATTCTGCTTTACTGCTACAAGTTCTCCTTTTAGCTTGACATTCTCGCTTTCACATGCTTTGAGCCTGAGAGAGAATTTGTCATTGATTTTGGACAAATTCAGAGATTCCTCGTAAAGCTTTTTGTAAGCTTGTTGTAGTTCATCACCATTAATCTCATCATTGTCTTATGATATTTCATCATCCTCTTTTGCTCTTCATTCTCCTTGACCTTATCCAGTCTAGCAACTAAGGCAGGAAAGATGATAGATGGCGGTGAAGATGAATCTCCTCTTTCATGAAATTGGCTCAGAATTTCCCATGCATCTTTAGCCTTTGTGCAGTGAGCAACCCGCTGCTATTCTCCATCAGAAATTGCTCCACGAATAATAACCAGGACTCTTTGATTGCTCGGATTG
Organism: Camellia japonica; assembly: GCA_030407325.1. Taxonomy (NCBI): domain Eukaryota; kingdom Viridiplantae; phylum Streptophyta; class Magnoliopsida; order Ericales; family Theaceae; genus Camellia; species Camellia japonica. Next base: position 94,910,282 of record JAPPVO010000016.1, read on the forward strand.
TCAGCACTTTCAACATCTTCTTCAATGGCTTGCCAGCCTTCTGGGTCAAAAGCTCTCAAAAACGCCCTCATTCTGATCTTCCAATACAAGTAATTACTCCCATCAAAGGTGGGAGCATGATGCAGATTCTGTCCATGAGAAAATTCCACTGGCTTCGGAAGAGGTTGTGTGAAAGTGGACCAAATGCCATGAAAGCACTATCCCCGTCTTCACCAGATTCAGGTTCTTCGGATTCTTGCTCCGACCTGCTTTTATCATCCCGAGTCACTATATAGACTTTCTTCCGACTCTTTTTTGAAGGACATTCAAGGGCAATATGGCCAAACCCTTGACATTCATAACACTTGACCCCTTGCCCCTTTACAATCTTCTTTTCAATTTTTGGAGCAAGTTTTGATGGAAAAGTTTTGGATTTTTCATTACTCTTGTCTTTTAAAATAGGGTCTCTAAAATTAGGCTTCTTTTTCTTCAAATTTTTTTAAACTGTTTAGTAAACATAGCCGTCATCTCAGACTCTAAATCAAACTCAGTCTCCGGAGTTTTTACAGTCTCATGAGCACTAGCGAAAGCCACACTATCTTTTTGTTTTTTCTTAGAAATCTGATGGGCTTCATAAGTCTGCAAGTTTCCAACCAACTGATCAAGCTTGAGGGTATCAACATTCTGAGCCTCCCCAATGGCTGTCACTTTTGATTGGAACCTCTCCGGTAAAGACCTCAAAATTTTTCCAATAACTTTAGCTTCAGGGATTTTTTCACCAACTGTGAAACAAGAATTCACAATGTCACTAAGTTTTGCATAGAAATCATCAAACGTCTCATCATCACGCATAAAAAGGGTTTCAAAGGCAGAGGTAAGACGTTGAAGTTTTAACCTCTTGACATAAATAGTACCTTCGTGAATTGTTTCAAGAATGTCCCAAGCCATTTTTGCCATCTCACACGTGCAGATACGACGAAATTCTTCAGGTGTGACGGAGCAAAAAAGGGAATTGAGAGCCTTTCTGTTCCAACTCGAGTTTTGATAATCGGCTGTGTCCCATTTATCAAGGGATTTGGGAATCTCAACACCATCAATGGTGACAATAGGTTTACTCCACCCATAGAGCACACAGTGCCAAACTTTTTCATCGATAGATTTTAAAAACGCTCTCATACGAGCTTTCCAATAAGAATAGTTTGTACCATCAAGTAACGGAGGTCTATGTGTCGAGTTACTTTCACGAATTGAATCCATATCACCAATCACACAAAATCACACTCCTATAGTTTTGATAAAAAACAATGAGTGACCTGCTCTGATACCAATTGAAATTCCTAAGTGATTCGTGAATAGATAAAGATTTAATTCCACCAATTCCCAATTATTCAAAACACACAATCTAAATCAACAAGCACTTAGAAAAATGGTTTAGATTGTTGTTTTCAAAAAGTAATAAATCGATACAAACGATTTTTACGTGGAAAAATCACAATTGAAGCACCTTCAACTGTGATAAAAAACCACAGGCGAAACGCCACTAATCAATCCACTACTGAAGAAAGAAAGATTACAAAGACAACCAAGAAATTACCAAACGCATCAAATTTGTCTTCAAGCTTCTGTAAATCTTTCGCCACAGCCTTCGTCTTGGAATTGATCAATCTGAAGTTGAATCCATAACTTCTAATGCCGAATCAACGGCCACGCTTAGTATCAAACTCCTTTGATGCTCCACGCGTCAATCTCCAGATTCCACCAAAGAAGAACACTCTTGAATATGAAGTAACAAACTCCTTGATGTATGTATCTTAGATCATGAGTTTAGAACTCACTCAAATCATCAAGGAAAACTCAACAAGACTTTCAGAAGAAAACCTTAAACAAAACCCTAAGACTCTAAAACAAGATCTAGGAAAAGTAAATCTTAAAATCAGCCTAAACAGATATAAATAGAAAACAGAGGTTGCGATCTTCGCTCGAGCATAGTACATCCCGCTCGAACGGCTTCAGTAAAATACGTGTGTGACCAAACAGGTTTCCACTCGCTCGAATGCGAAATCACACTTCTCAGTATGTTTACAGACACGACCAACTACTGAGATAGCACATATTATGCTCGAGCGCCAATGGTCCCGCTCGAGCGGGAAACTCAAAAAACAAGGAAAAATTACAACTTTTCAAAATAGAGTTTGTACGAAGATTTGACAATAAAGGGACCTAACAGGTTCATATACTATTTTGCACTTTTTGAAGTGTAACAATTTAGACATGCTTATGGGTTTGCATTTTAGTATGAATTTTGTTTTTTTGAAGGCCTCTCGGATTTCTACCTTGTACTTTTGCAATGAATCGGAGATTAAAAAAAGAAAAAGAGAAGAAGAAAATGCATGGTTAGTTAGAGCTAGGAAACGCCTCTGTCTTTTATTGATCAGCAAAAATAAAATTATTATTACTAAACTGAAATCATTACAATTCAAATGGCCGGGTGGAGTTTACATCATAACAGTTGAATAGTGCATCCCAATTATGTTAGCAACAACTATCAACCCCAATCATGTGCACACCTCTCTCTCTCTCTCTCTCTCTCTCCATATAATCTATCTATTCAAGCCAAATTTAAGGCGGATTACTTCATTTGGGTCTTGAAATTAGGGTTTTTGTTGTTTATGATTTTTTTTTTTTTTTTGTTAATAATAACTTTAGCTAGGAACATTTAACTTTTTATTAGGGGTGTAAAAAGATCTGCTGGCCTCGAGGCCCACCCCGCCTCATCCCGCCCTGCCCCGGTTCTCCCGAGGCTACCGCCTAGGCTATGCTTTTCTAATCTTACCTGATCCAAGTTCAATCTGAGACCCAACCTACCCAACGTACGACATTACGTTCAAATTATTTTGGTGAAAAAAATAACATAAGTTAGGCCCAATCCAAACCCGGGTCAAGGCCCAATTATCCTTGGGCTTGGACCTAAATTTTTGGAAACCGGATAGTACTGATGTAATTTTTTGTGGGAGCTTGAGTAGGATTGAGTTAGGTTGGACCAATTTTACATCCCTACTTTCTATTATCCAAATTTGATATATAAATTAGGACTTAACCCTGAGGGGTAAGACGACTTTTTTTTTTATTAATAATATTCAATATTTTTCATTGAGAATTTTCGTTTCTTCCGTCTTGTTTTAAAGTTCTTTTTCCTGAATTTAAGACCCTCGAAAAAAAAATTAATTGTAGCGTTTACAAGTTTGTTTTGGGTTATATTGGCCAATACCCACTCCACATCTTCCTGCAGTTGACAAAGTCCAAGACAACTGGAAAGCATCATCCAGATAATGTGTAAGAAATAATATATATATATATATATGATTTTATGGGGTCCATTTTAGTATTATTTTTTTTTTAACGACCAAAAAAAAAAATTATTAATGAAATAAACGAACAAAATACGTTAGAAGTCATCAGTAAAAAGGTAAGAGTAAAAAATATTATAATAAAGTCCTAATCCAAGTAAACTGACACTAATAGGAACGTCTAATTATATGTTAACTCAAGTCGAAGGATTGATGAGAAACTAACGAGGGTAAATAAAAACAAAAATATTAGAGATTTTAAGAAAAAATTTAAAATTTTTATCAAATGTATCATATAAGTGTGGGACTTACGTAAAACTCACATAGTGTGGATTTCACACTTATATAAAATATTTGGTAATAAAATTTTAGAATCTCTAATATTACTCAAACAAAAAAATAGGTAAATTATAAATACACTCCCTAAAGTTTGATTAAAATACAAATCGTCCATGTGATTCTGAAAATTACATTCCAAACCTTAAGATTTTTATTGTATAAGAGAACAATTATGAATTTCTTTTTTTTTAATTAATTCTGTTAAAAAAATTTAACAAGAAGATATTTATAATTTTTTAAATTACAAGATATAATCTGTATTTTAAATAAATCTAAAAAGCATATTTATAATTTGTTTAAAAAAAAAAAATCAAACAGCACCACATGCTCGCTTCTTCCAGCCTTAATGGATTTCATTCCATCTAGGGAATAGATGAAGTCATTGATTGTGTAATCCGGCAGGTTGACTGATGAGTGTTTAACACTTTGTCATTTTAGTAATAGTGCCGTATAAAAATCTTCTAGACGGTATGTATCTATAGTTTTCTTACCAGATCATCGATACAAACAATAACGCACCCCCCTTGAAGTATAGATTACTTATATAAACCAAAAGGCACCCCCATATATATATATAGATATATATACACTGATCAAAAAAAATATATATATATACATAGTACATATTAATATTAATGTGAGGTTATATTTTTGTGTATCAACACGTGGTAAGGTGACGTCGACGTTATTTCCGAAGATATCTTAATCCGGGATAAAAGCCTCTTCTTTCCTATACCTCGGCCTCACTTCCAAAGGCCGAGCTACCCTCAGAAGAATTAAGCCGAGGTAACTGTGAGGTCGACCATACCTGCTAATACAAAATATTATCTTGGTTAGGTGGATGTACAGTCATGAGGCCAGCACTTCACCAACTACCTGGCCTTGAGGCCATGTGAGTTGGCCATGAGGCCACTAGAGGCCATGTGAAGCCATGAAGAGCTTTTACCTGGAAAGCTGCCAAAAAGCATAACAGTGGGCTGGCAGCCGGCTCAAAAGCTGGCGACCTCTCCATTAACTTTTCTAGTATATATAGAGAGGTTGAGAAGAAGAGAGGGGGAGATTGATCATTCTGAAGAGAGCATATACAACTACAAGCTAATTGTAACACTTACAATTACATGCTTAGAGAGTGAGAGAATTACAGAGAGTTAATTGTAATCTTTACCATTCATTCAATAGTGAATTACCTCGGCCTCCCGTGGACGTAGGCAATTATTGCCGAACCACGTTAAATCCTTTGTGTCTTCGTGTTATTATCTGTGCCATCTATTCTGCCTGTGTTTTTACCGCTGAATCACTAAGATAGGCAGTGTGATCAGAAAATCACTCACACAATTTGGCGCCGTCTGTGGGAACGAAAGACGAATAGATGGCCAGTAACGCACAACACGAGAAGGTTGGGGTCAACACTCCCGCTGGGAGTGGCAGGCCTATTGACCTTGACATCGAAGGAGACACCTACAACGACAAAACCCGTGACCAGGGTCACGGAGGGAAAGACGTCGTCCAGGAGGGCGACACTTCGAAGAAGACGGACCAGGGCAAATACTACAAGGAGGATAACCTCCAGGTATGGAGGGATAGGTGCATACGAAGGGATGAGGAAGTCAAGGACCTGGCAAACAAGTTGGCAGACCTGCAGTCGGTCGTCAATTTCATGATGCAAAACAATGTCATGCAGCCGCCATACCCACTGCAGGATACGCCAATCCCAGCAGTTAAAACTCAGAATGGAGGACGAAGGATAACTCCTGAAGCATCGCGACGCTCCACGAGCAAAAGGCACACTCACCCGCCCTCCGGGGAGGTCGGGCGAGAGGAATCCAGACAAGAGAAGTCCCGGAGGACGTATCATACAAAGGATCAGGAACCCAGAGAACATCGGCATGTACAAAAGCAGGCTCTCTGCTTCGATACGACCCATGAAGAAAGGTCAAAACGGGCACACCACGAGGCCGAGAGTAGTGTGCCAAAGGGACTAAAATCAAAAGATAGCCGAGCTCCGGGGAGGAGTAAAGAAGACTTGAGAAACTACCTCAAGAGGAGGGAACAAAACGCTAAAGCCGAGGTGAACTCATTCGTCAAGCCAAGGACACCATTCTCGGTGGAACTGGACAAATTTGAAGCACCAAAAAGATTCAGCATGCCGAGGTTTCAAATCTATGACGGTAAGTCAGACCCTAACTTCCATGTTGGATTATTTTTAAACTCAATGGCGTTATACAGTGGGAATGAGCCTTTACTCTGCAAAGTATTCCCATCGTCCTTTGGGGAGATTGCATCGGACTGGTTCCATAGATTACCAAAGGGCAGCGTCAAGACGTGGGAAGGCCTGGCCGAGATGTTTGTGTCCAGGTTCGTGACAAACAAGCTACAGCCATTAAGGGTGGACTCTCTAATGGCTTTGAAGATCAGCAAGGATGAAGGCCTTAGGGCCTATGCAAAAAGATACTACGAGGTGTTCAACCGAATACCTGAATGCAACCAGGAGGTAGCGGTCGTGTCTTTCAAGAACGGCCTGAAAGAAGATTGTTCACTACGGAAGTTTTTGGCAAAGACATTGCCAAAGAACATGGAGGAACTCATGGCAAGGATTGAAAAATATGCCAGAGCCGAGGAGGATACATCGGCACCAGAGCAGGTCAAACAGGAGCCGGGGAATGGCTCGCCGAAGCGAAGCCGAAGTAACAACGGATTCAGTAAAGCAGAGGTAGAGCTGAGGGCTAAACAAGCAGTAACAACCGTGTTCCGAATTCCAATTCAAAAGGTCTTAGGAAAAATTCGGAGCCAGCCCTATTTCAGAACACCAGCAAGGCAACCTGGGGAGTTTATGGGAAGAAACGCGGACAGACATTGTTCGTATCACAATGAAAACGGACATACAACGCAAGGTTACAGAGCCCTCAAAGCACACCTGGAAGATCTGGTGAGGCAGGGCCACTTAAGGGACCTTGTTGATGAAACCAGAATAAGAGAAGAACAGGAAAGACTGCCTCAGGCTGAAGCAGCCCCACCACCGCCGCAACCCCGGGCAGAAAGACCTCGGGTAGTAAATGTGATTCATTCCAAGGTGAATGAAAACGACGTTCGGGGAGAAACCCAAAGAGTAAAGCACTTGCAGTACGTGAACCAGGTCGGACTGAAAAGACCTCGCCAGAAGATTGCCAGGGTCCGATGATAACCTTCACCGAGGCCGACCTAGAGATGGTCCAGCATCCACATAATGATGCTTTGTAGTATCCCTCCAGGTTGGGGAGTGCCAAGTAAAACGCATCCTGATAGATCAAGGCAGCTCTTGCAACATCATGTACGTTAGATGTTACAAGGAGCTGGGCCTTCATCCTGATGACCTGGAGCAGTCGGAGGGCCCGATGGTCGGCTTCAACGGAACGCCGACGCGGCCCCTTGGTGCCGCAACATTGGACGTACAAGCAGGCACAAAGATGATCAAGACCGAGTTCGTCGTGATTGATACACCTTCACCGTACAACATCATCATGGGCAGGCCGTGGTTGCATGCAATGGGGGCAGTCCCCTCAACATTGCACCAACTACTGCGCTTCCCAACAGAGCATGGGATTGAAGAAATCCGAGGAGATCAACTGCAGGCAAAGAATTGCTCCATGGCAGCAATGAAGACTACCTGCACTATTCGAGAACCAGCCAAGGCAGAGATCAAAGACGAGGACGTGGAAGTCCTGGATGATGTCGGCAAGGAGCCGGCCGAGAAGAGTGAGGAATCACTAAAGAAAATTTTTGTCCAGGAGGGCGATGAGGAGCGCTTTTTTCTTCTCGGCTCAGGCTTAGCCGAGGAGGAGGAAAGAGAACTGGAAGCCTTTTTGAGAACGAACATAGAAGTGTTTACCTGGACGCCTTATGAAATGCCTGGTATTGATCCCGAGGTCACATGTCACAGACTGAACGTCGACAGGTTGGCTAAACCTGTAATTCAGCGAGCAAGAAGACCGACGTTGATACACGTCGAAGCAGTGGAGGAAGAGGTTGACAAACTTCTGGAAGCCAGGGCCATCAGAGAAGTCAATTATCCAACATGGTTGTCAAATACTGTGGTGGTAAGGGAAAAAAACGGTAAATGGAGGGTTTGTGTAGACTTTACAAGCCTAAATAAAGCTTGTCCCAAAGACAGCTTCCCTCTGCCAAAAATTGATCAGCTGGTGGATGCTACATCTGGACATGGTAGGATGAGCTTCCTGGATGCATACAGGGGGTACCACCAGATAGCCATGTACCCCCCAGATGAGGAGAAGACGACGTTCATCACCCCAAAAGGCTTGTACTGTTACAGGGTGATGCCTTTTGGATTAAAAAACGCAGGAGCAACCTACCAAAGGCTAGTAACCAAAATGTTCAAACACCAGATAGGCCAAACGGTGGAAGTCTACATCGACGACATGGTTGTAAAGACCAAGGAGCCCAAAAATCATCTTGCTGACTTAGCCGAGGTATTTAACATACTCAAAAGATATCGGCTCCGACTCAACGCATCAAAGTGCGCGTTGGGGTTGGATCTGGTAAGTTTCTAGGGTACTTGGTAACAAGAAGGGGAATAGAAGCCAGCCCAGATCAGATCAAGGCCATCCTAGATCTACAGAGCCCAACCTCGGCAAAACAGGTTCAAATGCTCACTGGCAGGGCCGCAGCCCTAAATAGGTTCATAAGCCGAAGTTCAGACAAGTGTAAACCCTTCTTCAACCTAGTAAAAAAGACTGCAGACTTCCTGTGGACCGAGGAATGTGAGGCCGCCTTGGCCGATCTAAAGAAGTATCTGACCACGGCTCCAATCCTCTCAACGCCGGATCCCGAGAAGGAGTTGTTTTTGTACTTAGCTGTGTCCGAGCACGCTGTGAGCGCAGTACTAATCCGAGAAGAGCAGGGTGAACAAAAGGCTGTCTATTATGTAAGTAAAACCTTAGCCAGCGCTGAAATAAGGTACTTACCACTGGAGAAGTTAATGCTGGCCTTAGTCATGGCCTCCAAAAAGCTGAACCACTACTTCCAAGCACACAAGATTGTGATACTAACAGAGCACCCATTGAAATCCCTGCTACAACAAGGAGACTTAACAGGAAGAATTGCAAGGTGGGCAGTGGCCTTGGGCCAGTATGACTTGGAATTCAGGCCCAGAACAGCAATTAAGGGACAAGTTTTGGCCGACTTTGTGGCAGAATTCACGCCGGAGTTCAACGAACATCGGTCTCCGTTGAGCCGAGATGAACGAAGTCCTAGCAAGCAAGAAGAATCCCAGCCGACAACAAAAAAGAAGGAAAAGGTCCGACCTTGCAGCATCTACATCGGCGATTCATTCAGACTCTACGTCGATGGAAGTTCAAACCGACGAGGAGCGGGGGCAGGGGTACTGCTGATATCCCCAGATGGAGAAATAATAGAACAGTCTATCCGTTTGGGGTTCAAGGCCTCAAACAATGAAGCTGAATACGAAGCATTGATTGCAGGACTAAAACTGGCAGCAGCAGCAGAAGCAGATGAGGTAATAGTTTTTTGTGATTCACAGTTAATTGTTAACCAATCAACAGGAGAATTTGCAACCAGGGACGAGAGGATGTCGGCATATGCAAAAGAGGTTATCAGATTAGCCGAGTTATTTCAGAACTGCAGACTTCTTCAAGTTTGCCGAGATGATAACAGCCACACCGACGCGTTGGCCAACCTAGCGAGTTCAGTGCAGACTGGGAAGACAAGGACAATCATGATCGATTACATGTCGGGCCCGAGCATAGAACCACGACACGCAAAGCAAGAGGCAATGTGTGTGGACATGGGACCGAGCTGGATGGATGCAATTGTTGCATTCCTGAAAGAGGGAAAACTGCCAGCAGATCGCAATGAGGCACACAAAATCAGATTGAAGTTGGCAAGGTTCAGCCTGACTGCGGATGGACATCTCTACAGAAGGTCCTTCACTGGACCCCTTTTAAGGTGCGTACACCCTTTACAAGTTGAAGATTTTTTATATGAAATTCATGAAGGGATTTGTAGAAGCCACACTGGGGGCAGATCGTTAGCCCATAGGGCCATTACCCAGGGGTATTGGTGGCCATACATGCAAAAAGATGCAGAAGCATATGTGAAGAAGTGCGAACCATGCCAACGGTTTGCACCTTTGATTCACCAGCCAGCTGCCGACCTGAATCCAGTATCCAGCCCTTGGCCGTTTGCCCAATGGGGCATGGATCTGGTCGGACAACTTCCCCAAGCCACTGGGCAGAGGAAATACCTGTTAGTGGCAACAGATTACTTCACAAAGTGGATAGAGACAGAACCTCTTGCTAAAATCCGAGATGTGGACGTCAAGAATTTTATATGGAAGAACATCATCACCAGATTTGGAATTCCCAGAGCCATTGTTGCCGACAACGGAACGCAGTTCGACAGCAAACTCATCAAGAACTTCTGTGCGAAATTCAAGATCAAGAATTACTTCTCAACACCAAGTTTCCCCCAAAGTAATGGACAAGCAGAAGCATCCAACAAAGTAATTTTGGATGGAATAAAGAAGAGGTTGCAGGCAGCAAAAGGGAAGTGGGTAGACGAATTACCCAACGTGCTTTGGGCATATCGGACTACGCCGAGAAGATCAACAAGGGAATCTCCCTTTGCCATGGCATATGGCACAGAAGCAGTCATTCCACTGGAAGTCGGCATCCCAGGGATCCGAACCCAGGGAGTTGAAAATGGGACTAATGACATACTCTTAGCCCGAGATCTGGATCTTTTGGAAGAACGAAGAGAGAAGGCTGCAATCCAGCTTGTAGTGTACCAGCAACAGCTTGCCAGAGCCTACAACAAGAAAGTCAACCCAAGAGATTTTCAAGTCGGCGACCTAGTCTTGAGAAAAGTGGTCGGGAACAAGAAAGATCCCAGGGAGGGCAAGCTTGGCCCAAACTGGGAAGGGCCTTACAGAATTACCTCGGTGTTAGGTAATGGAGCTTATCGGCTTGAAGACAATGAAGGCAAAGCATTGCCAAGACCCTGGAACACTTGTAACTTGAAATTTTTCTATCATTAAGATGATCATTATTCTTGGCCGATGTCATCAATAAACACATATGATTGGTAAAGATGCTGGAAAACATGAAAAATGCGAACCCAAGTGGAACTCAGGTTCACATTGGGGGTAGAGAAGATACAAAGCCTACCACTTGTTGAAATTTGTAGCAATTTACAAGTTGGTTTGGCCGAAATACAAAGCCTACCACTTGTTGAAATTTGTAGCAATTTACAAGTTGGTTTGGCCGAAATACAAAGCCTACCACTTGTTGAAATTTGTAGCAATTTACAAGTTGGTCTGGCCGAATACAAAGCCTATCACTTGTTGAAATTTGTAGCAATTTACAAGTTGGTCTGGCCGAATACAAAGCCTACCACTTGTTGAAATTTGTAGCAATTTACAAGTTGGTCTGGCCGAATACAAAGTCTACCACTTGTTGAAATTTGTAGCAATTTACAAGTTGGTTTGACCGAATACAAAGCTTGACTTCGCTTGTTGAAATTTGTAGCAATTTACAAGTTGAAGTTAAGCCGAGGTGACTACTGTCCTCGCTTGTTGAAATTTGTAGCAATTTACAAGTTGGAGTCAAGCCGAGATAATTGTTTCTCTTCGCTTGTTGAAATTTGTAGCAATTTACAAGTCAAAGGGAAGCCGATGTTATCGACTACAGACTTATAGCAATCTGATGGTTAGACAACCCAAGGAAGATATTTAAACACTTGTTGAAATTTGTAGCAATTTACAAGTTGAAGCTACGCTGACATGTGATCATCTGTTGAAATTTGCAACAGTTTACAGGTTCAAGTAAAAGTTGAGATTATTGTTTAAACACTTGTTGAAATTTGCAGCAATTTACAGGTTGAAGTTAAGCCGACATGTTATCATCTGTTGAAATTTGCAGCAATTTACAGGTTGAAGTAAACGCTAAGTATACGATTTAAACCCTTGGTGAAAATTGCAGCAATTTACGAATAGATCATTGTTTATTACTTGAATATAACTTGAGAAAAGTTTACTGTATTTGTTAACCCTTGTTGAAATTTGTAGCAATTTATAAGCAGGACAGACTGAGATTTTTGTTTAAACACTTGTTAAAACTTGAGCAAGGTATGCAGTGTTAACATTGAATAGTATATGTTTTATACTTGTTGAAAATTATGAAAAGATTGCAGGTTGGAATCTTGCCGAAGTAAAACTTGCAGTTATCATACCCGAGGTATGTAACCCCGAGGAGATTATGCAAAGGAAGAACTATATGAATCATGCAAAATATCCCAAGTATACAGCAGCAATGAAGCATTAAAGACTGAAGCATAAAGATAAAACAATTGCATATAAAGAAGGCACAATGGCCTAGCAGAAGTAAATTGTTCTAAAAGCAACAAAGAAAGGCACATCGGCCATAAAGAAGAGGCTTACATTGTTCAGGGAACATCAACAAGAACAAAACAAAGTACAAAAATAAAAGGAAAAAACAACAAAGTACAAAAAGCATCAGGGCTGTCCTTCTTCCACTTGAACAGATGATTGAGATGGAACCTCGGAGGGTTCTGGAAGAACCACCTCGGCATCCTTTTGCTTCGTAACCCCTGCATCTTTTTCTGCCACGACCTCGGTGTTTTTCTCTATTACAACCTCGGCCTCCTTATCAGCCGCGATCTCGGCGTCTATTTCGGCCAAGGTCTTCTCCACGCTTTGCTCAGCCAACAGAAGGTCAGATGATAGATGGGTGGGGCCAGTTTCCTTGGGCACCTTCTCAACCTCCTCATCCTCCTCTAGGGTCAAGTCCATGACTTGGTCACCCTCAGGAGGAGACTTGGTCTCACTGGCGTCCTTGGGCTTCCTTACTAAGGCCTCGTTATCTTTATTCTCTTCATCCTCACCGTCATCTTCAGCCTCGGCTTCAGAATCAGCTTCTTCTTCAACTTGGCTTGGAGGTGGAGACAGAGAAAAGGGAAGACGAATGGCTTTGGTCTTGCGCCAGGGCGAGTCGGCAGGAAGATCAAGCTGTTTGGCCAAAGCATTCCAACCTAGGGAAAATCCCCTGTTGCATGCTTGCTTGACCTGAAGCTTATAATCTTCTGCGACGTCGGCCATACCCTGACTATAGGCCTTTTCATCGGCAGCGTCAATTTCGGCTTTCTTGGTGGCCAGAGCCTCTCTCAGTTCTTTCTCGGCTTGATCCCTTTTAACCTCGGCCTCTTTTTTCTCAGCTTCGGCAACCTTCTTGATGTCTTCAGCAGCCTCAGCTTTTTTTAGAGCTATCTGCTGGGCCTTTGTGGCCGCCTCGGCCTGATCCTCTAGCTTTTTCATCTTTAATTGATCCTTTTTATGGATCTTCTGAAGGGCAGAGAACTCCTTCTTCAAATCAGATAGTTCCTCCTTTGTTTCAAACGCCTTCATGGAAAAGGAGTGGACGTGTTGAATGGCCTGAAAGTTCACAAGGCAAAGGTTATTACAGAATAAAACAAAGTGATAGTAAGACAAAAATATCAAAATTCTAAAGACTTACTTGGACGGAGCGCTGTAGCATAAGGGCATAGTTCTCATATTCACTGATCTTGGCATTTTGCTCAAGATCACCTTCAAGAAGAACTGCCGTACTGAGTGCCACGCCGACATTAATATCGGCGGCGCTTTCATTGGCATAAATTGGCCTGTTTTCAAGGGTTATTTTGGGTTCCCAGGGAACTTTGGGAACCCTGGATCCCGAGGTCGAAGGTTTCTGTTTCTTCGATGGAGCGGACCCTGATGGTTGGGCTTCCGCAGGTCTTTTGGCGGGAGCAGCAGTGGCCTTCACAGTTGAAGTTAATTGGGAGATGGGTAGAGCGTCTTCGACCTCGGCCTCAGCAGCCATGGATTTTCGTGGGGGCTTCTTTGTCTTTTTTGGCTGTGGTGGTGGTGGCAACGGTTGAGCTGGTTCAGCATCTACATCGGTGGGAAGGTCGGCCAGTAAGTCTTGCACAACTTTCCTCGGGCGCACCATCTCAGATGTTTTGACAAGACGTCGGCGACGCTTTCTTTCTTGAACTGGAACCAAGTATGGTGCCGATGTGGAAGGCTGATCGGCTGGGTCAGGTGTGGACTCTTGATCGGTTCTTGATGTGGATGAGGTTTGAGTCGTAGCAGTTGGTGGAGAAGCGCTCTTCTTCTTCTTCTTTGGAACGTCGGCCAAAGTTGACTTGTAGGTGGGGATGAAATTCAATAACAGTGGGGCCTTGCGCTTCTGGAGTGGAAGGTCTAGGAGCTTCTTTAAGCCTTTCCCAGGGTAATAGGACTGGCGAAAGTTCTTGGGAGGCTTGCGAACGTCTGCAAAAAGAAACACGATGTCAGAAACAGATAAAATTTTTGAAAAACTTGAAGAAAGTAACAGTTAAGCAGTTGACGTTGGGCTCTTACCCTTGCCCTCTTTTACTGTTCGGGTGAGAGGAAAAAGATGGACTTCTTCATCTGGGCCAAACTCCCAATTACCAAATGCAATGAGATAATCATCTCCAGCCCCTTTGTTGGAGTCTGGAAGGTCGGTTACGATCTTAAACTCGGTGGACCTCGGCTTGAGGTAATAGACATAACCTTTTTCCTTAAGGTTCAGGGCGCACATGGTGTAGCAGTATTGGATGTCGGCAAGAGTGATCCTAACACTCTCCTGCCGAGCTAAGGCTATTATACCATTGAGCGTTCTAAAGGCATTGATGGTTAGTTGCATAGGGTTTAAAGAGTAGTAATGAAGGACTTCACGGAAGAGGGGATCTAGAGGGAACCGAAGTCCACATTGGACGAAGGCTACAACAGGAAAGGGCATGTTGTCATTCTCAGGCATAATGGAGTCTGTCTCCCCAGCTAGTCTGAGATGGACATCCTTTGGGATTGAGAACTCTTGCCTAAAAAATTCTAATTTAGTTGGGGTGTTAACCCTATTTCTCCACACACCCATGGTTTAGGAATACAAGTATTTGGCTACAAAGAAGGAGATCTACAGGGTTCTTGGAACCTCGGCTTAAACCTAGGAGTATATTGGTGAAGATGGTTTCAGATTTTCCTAAGGATTGATGGTTCTATAAGCAAACCCCAAACCTAAATCTACGAAAAACAAGTATGGAAGGCAGAAATCTGGAAAACAGAAAAGCAAAAACGAAGTCTCAGATTCAAGAACAGAAAGGGTGGAAGACCAAGAACAAGAGGTGCAACAGTGCGAGTGTTCAAGACATGTGCAAAAAACAGGAAATAATACACACTCAGATGAACGACTCACAAATTAAATACTGGAGCAGAACAACAATGGCAAGAAATTTCAGGGATAAATCAAGAACTGGAGGAGAAAAGCCAGATGCTTACTAGAAAAGGTGAAGGCCGGAATGAGCTTCGCCGAGGTCAGATAATGGAGGCAACAGTGGCGAGAGCTTCGCAGAAATGACAGATGAAGGCAGTTGCAGAGCTTGACGCAAGGAGCAATGGCAGATTCGAAGGAGGGAAAGAACTCTTTAGAGAGAGGGAGCAAGGAAATCGAAATGCAAAAGTGAAAGGAGAGAGAGAGAGAGAGGCAATTGTTTTGTCCAAAATTTGAAACGGCGGCAAAACACAACAATTATGGTGCCTAGGGCAACGCACGCGTCAGACGGCGCAGCAGAGAAAAGACGGCATGTAGGCGCGTCACCAGCACGGACCAATAAGGCTCAAACGTGTCAGCAGAGCGGTTGAAAAATGATGCATGACAGCTCATGCGCGTAGAAGTGATGATCTGAATTCTTGTTCTTTTAAGAAGACATGTCGGCCTGAAATATATGATCTCGGCTAGAGAATTTTAAGCCGACGTACGAGAAAGAAGTTCAATGTAAGTTCCATCACCTCAGTATGCCGAGGTAATAGAACTTAGGGGGCAGTTGTGGGGTTATATTTTTGTGTATCAACACGTGACAAGGTGACGCCGACGTTATTTCCGAAGATATCTTAATCCGGGGTAAAAGCCTCTTCTTTCCTATACCTCGGCCTCACTTCCAAAGGCCGAGCTACCCTCAGAAGAATTAAGCCGAGGTAACTGTGAGGTCGACCATATCTGCTAATACAAAATATTATCTTGGTTAGGTGCATGTACAGTCATGAGGCCAGCACTTCACCAACTACTTGGCCTTGAGGCCATGTGAGTTGGCCATGAGGCCACTAGAGGCCATGTGAAGCCATGAAGAGCTTTTACCTGGAAAGCTGCCAAAAAGCATAACAGTGGGCTGGCAGCCAGCTCAAAAGCTGGCGACCTCTCCATTAACTTTTCTAGTATATATGGAGAGGTTGAGAAGAAGAGATGGGGAGATTGATCATTCTGAAGAGAGCATATACAACTACAAGCTAATTGTAACACTTACAATTACATGCTTAGAGAGTGAGAGAATTACAGAGAGTTAATTGTAATCTTTACCATTCATTCAATAGTGAATTACCTCGGCCTCCCGTGGACGTAGGCAATTATTGCCGAACCACGTTAAATCCTTTGTGTCTTCGTGTTATTATCTGTGCCATCTATTCTGCCTGTGTTTTTACCGCTGAATCACTAAGATAGGCAGTGTGATCAGAAAATCACTCACACAATTAATTATTATTTATAATAAATTTTGAGTAAGAGGACACTTCTACAAGTTAAAAAATAAGGCCACTCAGAATATTTGTTTCTGAAACTATTAAGTCAATAAACTCAAGTTTAAATATTTTTACATATTATTTATCTAAAGCAATAATTATTTGTTCAAAATTTTATCTTTTTTTTTTTTTTTTGAAATAGCGAAGAAGGAAAATTTATTGATAATGATCATACGAAGATACAATGACAATCATCAATAAAGAAAGAGGAGGCAGAGAGACAACTCCGAAGTTGGTAAGACACTAACACAAAAAGCAAAGCAAATTAGAAGACAGAGGAACAACAACTAGAGAGGGACTACAGCAGCAAGCAAATAGCAGTAATCAGCCTCGAACCTCAGCCCAGCTTCAGCCATAGACTGATTCAGCCCAAAACCTTAGCAGCAGCAGAGGAGACTCAGGAGCAGCAGATGAGCCTAACCAGCAGTAGAGGAGCCTCACTTATCTGTACACATATCACCTATATATTCAAATGTATATACATGTTATCTATTTGTTCGACTAGGTGTTCAAATGTGTACACATGTCACCTATTTATTCATCTATCTATTCAATGTCACCTATATGTCCACCTCACCGCCACCAACTGCAGTCACCGGTCCTTGCTGGTCACCATCAACTTTCAGATGACTTTAATTTCAACGCATATCACTACAAAAAATTAAGATTTTAGAGATTAAAATTTAGAGACAAAATTATTTTTTAGGAACTAAATATTTTTGTTGCGAAAAGTGTCATTATTATATTTTTAGCAACGAAAATTAGACATTAGTGATGGATTATTATCCTTTTGGGACCAAATTTTTTGTTTCAAAAAATAAACAATTTTGAGATCAAATCATTTTGTCCCTAAAAGTCTATTTATTAATGACATTTTCAAAATTTTGTAGTTAAAAATTTTATTTTTGACTTTTCAGTATGACTTTTTATCGATTATCCTCATGACAATAAAAATTGGTTCCTAAATATTTTTTGCAACAAATTTTTCACTTTTAAAAACTAAGACATTTGGTTTCTAAAACTCTTATATGTTGAATTGTATCCTTATCACTGAAAAATATTAGTCCACTACAACAAAAACACATTTTAGTGACACTATACTAGTGGCATGTTTTTAAAAAATGTCACAAAAAGAATATTTGGTGGCATTTTTTAGAAAAATGTCATAGAGCCACAAACATATAAGGGTCTAGTGGCATTTCAATTAAAAAAAGTGTCACTTTACTACAACAAAAATGTCACTACAACAAATTTACACTTTAGTGACACTACACTAGTGGCATGTTTTTAGAAAAATGCCACAAAAATAAAAATTGGCATTAAATGTTTTAGAAAAATGCCACAGAACCACAAACATGTAAGGCTCTAGTGGCATTTCAATAAAGAAATGCTACATCAATTTTATAGCATTTTATAAAATAATGACACAAAAAATTATATTCGTAACATTACCAATAAATGCCACTAAACTTTAGTAGCAATGACATTTTTTAAAAAAATGTCAGGACACTAGGTAGGTGCAAATTACTTTTTATAGCATTTAGGTGAAAAGTGTCATAAACAAATATTTTATAGCATTTTGAGAAATGCCACTAAGCCAAAAACTTTCCAAGCTTATAATGCATTTTTGAAAAAATAAAAAATGCCAATATATTTTCTAAATTTTTAAAATGCAATAAATGATTAAAAATAAATAAATTAAACTTAATATACACTACAGGAAAAAGCACATTTGGCAACTAAATTTCCTGACAAAAAAAAATTATTTGGTCGCTGAAAGTATAGCTTTTAGCGACCAAAACAACATTGTAGCCAAAATAAAGTTTTTTGGCGACTAAACAATTTCAGTAGCCAAAAGTCTACAATTGGCGAGTAAAACTAAGTTTGGTCGCTGATTATATGGGTTTTAGTGACTAAAAAATTTTTAGTAGCCCAAAGTAAAGCTTTTTGGCGACTAAAAAAATTTAGTAGCCAAAAGTCTACAATTGGCGATTAAAAATAAGTTTAGTCGTTGATTATATGGGTTTTACCGACTAAAAAAATTTTAGTAGCCAAAAGTAAAGCTTTTTGGTGACTAAAAAAATTTTAGTAGCCAAAAATCTACAATTGGCGACTAAAAAATAAATTTAGTTGCAAAAAGTGGTCATTTTTAGCGCGGGAGAACTAAAATCCTAATGTGGGAATTAAATTTTTTGACGACCAAAATTTTGGTAGCTGAAAATGCATCTTCGGCGACCAAATCCGATTTTGGTCGGTAAAAGTTAAGTTTTTTAGCAACTAAAAAATAATTAGTAGCCAAAAGTATAAAATTGGCGACTAAAAAATATTTTTAGTCGCCAAAAGTGGTCTTTTTTTATTTTGCTAGTAAATAATTTATTTTACATAAATTATTTTCAATAAAATAATTATGTTTATACATATACTTTTATATTAATATGGATGTATGTACTATATAAATAATATATGTTGCATATACAATCATGTGGTGCTATAGAGGTGTAGTGGGAAGAGTGTAGTGTATAAGGTTTATGGTGTGGGAGGTTGGCGGTTCGAGTCTCCGCAAGGGCGGATCAAATTGTTCTACAACGAATTATCGTCACGAATGACACTTGATAGCGTCACGAATAGTGCCTACTATGACATTAAAGTGTCACTGCAAGGTTTTAGTCTTGATGGTGTAATGACACTTATAAGTGTCACTAACTATTTTTTTAATGGTGCTTGATAGTGCCACAAATAATATCTACCATGACATCAAAATGTCATTGAAAGTTTTTAGCCATGATGGTGTAGTGGCAATTGCAAGTATCTACAGTGGCACTAGTATCTACCGTGACACGGATACAAATAGCACTTGTTCAAAATGTCACAAGACTAAAAAATGCCATTAAACCAATATTTTGTAACACTTTCAAATGTCACTAAATCTGTTGTAGTAAGTCCTTAAACTAAATAAAAATATATTACTCTAACTTTTCACCAATTAATCCTTAAAATAATGCATGTTCAAATTTGTGTTATTCTCACATTCAATCAGCGGGTTAAAGTTCGTGTTGAAAACAAGGTGTTAAGAAGAAGAAAAAAGAAACAAATACAGACACATATGTCCTGGTTTGATTGAAAGCAACAGCAACATCGACCTCCTTTCGGGCTAGTCCTCCCCGTGTAAATTGAAGGAAGATATGAGGAAACACACCTCTCCATGTTAATCTCCTGTGGGTGGAAATATATTTTTGCTTTTAAATTGTTAAGAAAAATGATCCAGAAACAACAACCCCCCCCCCCCCCCCCCCACACACACACACACACACACACACACACACACACACACACACACACACGAGGGTTGGTGATTGGAGGAGGAGGAGGATGAGGGAAAAAAAAAAATTGGCCAATCACAGACCTGTGGGGGTCATGGGGGTGACCCCTGTGGGAGTCTCAATCACATCTCTAATTTTAAGGGTTGTTTGGGATAACCTAAATAAGTATACTTTTTGTCTTTTTACGAAAAGATATGAAAAAAAATAGAGAGGTGATGTGATGAAAAAAAGATAAAAAGATGGATTATTTGAGCTATGCCAAACTTGGCCTTAATGTGTGATAATTATTTGGTGAAATGATATAATTGATGTAAAAATTGTACAGCATGATTGGATGCATATAGTGATGAGAGGTAAAAAAATAGTTTAAAGTCCCATGAGCTCAATCAAAGGTTCTCCGAATTGATCACAATTTTTTAGCATACCTTTCATTAATAAAATTTTCCTTTGTTGATAAAAATTAAAAATAAAATAAAAAAATAAAAAGTTGTAGCATACCTTTAGGGATTGTTTTGAACATCATATGACCCCCGAATGAATGGCCATCTAGGCATGAAATCGTCTATAACAATGAGATATGCAATTTAATCAAGTTGTTTCCAAGAGATCTCTACCACTATACACCGCCCCAGGGGCCTCTTAGCTTGCAACCCTTTAGCCTTCATCAATCTCACAAAGAAAAAGTCTATGGATCATGAAAACAAAACCCAAAAAATGCCCAAAATGTTAAATCTATGGTGTAAAAATCAAAATTGCATGTGGAACCATATCATCAATGAATTTGGACCTTTGATTTCAAATTTTGAGTAGTTTCTAGTTCTTTTTGTCTGGGTTCATAGAATTGCTCATCTGATAAATTATCTATCCATTGTTCAATTTTGGAGGAGCACCAATTTCCTTTTTTTTTTTGGGTGAAAACATTTTCCTTTTTTTGTAATCATGTGAGTTCTTCGTTTATCTTATCTTGATTTTTTTTTTTTTTTTTTGATAACTCGATATCCGGCTGTTGAACCGACTAATCTCTGGGACCAATCCCATCGCCCACTAGTGAAGGTCCCAATTAAATATGGACTGGCCCCAAAAAATTATTTGCACCGAAGAAGTTTTGAACTTGAAACCTGGAAGGGAGTACACCCCAAGTCCAAAGTCTTGACTACTAGTTCAACCGTTGAGGTTTGTTTATCTTATCTTGATAATAAGATAATTTTGGGTGTATCGTCGATAGAAACAGTTTTACATGAATTTTGATTTTGAGCATGCAATATTGTGATTCTTGGGTTTTGAATTAATTTTTCTATTTTGATATTTTCATGCAATTATCCTGTAATCAAAATATTTTCTAAAACTCATCTTTGAATTTATTTATTTATTTTTTTCATTAGTTTCATGAATGGGTGAGTCTTGGGTTTGTGTTATCATGGTACTAAGGTGTGTTCTCATGAAATCAGTGGCATGCATCTTTTGAATGATTTTCTTTTTTTCTTTTATTTTCTGTTATTTTATTTTTTTGATTGGCAAAAAGTCAAAATTCATTGATGTAAAAGATACAAAATAAGTGCAAACACAATTAGCTAGTTTGCATTACAGAACTTAGTTATAGTATTCAATCTAGTTTTAATATGATTTTCTAGAGTTTTAAGTTTTTGGAATTTCTATTTGAATTGATTATTTTTCTACGTTAGATGTCTCTTTAGATTGCCAGTTGTATCGCTGTTGATAAGACTCAAGATAATTAAGGATTATGATTGGATGTTTGTCTTAAATTCAAGCATGTTTAGTCTAGCTTTCTCTATCTTGGCTGAAATCTTCATTTAATTCTTAGAAGACAAATTCTCTCTAATCCCACTGTGGACTGGACCGTGCGCATTTGTGGTTCTTGTTGAAAAATTTAGTTCGTACTTTGATTTATATAGCAAACACATGGCCAATTAAGCCTTGGTTTGGCATTCTTTTTGGGACTAAATAATCACAAAAAGATAAAATTGATTACAACAATTAATAAGGTAAAATATTATTTTTATCTATAATCATTACACTTTTTCTCTTACAAAAATCAAAAAAATCACAAAACAAAAATTAAACGAGACTAAAAGAATCTCAATAAAAAAAATTGATTATATTAACGACCCCTAAGATTTCTTTTTCCCGTCCTTTACTTTTGCTAGCATGGTTGTTGAATGCTATTTGTTCTTTGCAACTTCCTAGATGGTACTTGTTGGAATTATATGTGGTATTAACTACATATTCTTTAAATTTGTTTTTCTTAAATCCAAATCAGACCTTCGTTTATAAAACAAAAAACAAAAATTGAAACCATATAGGATTTTAACTACCTAAGTTTTCAAAGAATAAGGAATCCAAATTTGCTAAAATTGATTATGGGATTAATTTGAACTTACTACTGTGATCTAAACTAATCATCTCATGTAATCAATTAAAAAAGTTCTACATGCAGAAAAAAAAAAATTGATCAGCGAAAAGAACTTTATTGATGAAATAATAAAATACAAATGTACATCAATAAAGGAAAGGCGAGTATAAAAACGCATTTTGGTGAAAACAACTCATCCTAATTAGGTTGCCACAAGAAGACCCATGGCATCATGAGCACAAACTTGATATGAGTTGAATGGTTCAGATCACTGAGATAGATGTAGATTGGTCCCATAATGCGTCAATTTCATCTGTACAATTTTTTTTTTTTTATCGGCAAAATAAATCTTTATTGATAAAAACATACAAAATATGATAGATTACATCAATAAAAAGGAGCTCAGAGTTAGGTCAAGCTCGAAGCTCCAGTTGGTGAGAAGCCAACAATAAGAGAAAAACAAAAAACCAGAAGTATTAACAACCGAATTAAGATCATCAATTTTAACAAATCTGAAATTACAAATAAGCCCCTTCAAAAAATTAGAGGTGTAAAACAAAAGTTTTGAGGACTTTATGGATGAACCGGGTTTGATTTTTTGGGTAAATTGTTAGGAAAAGTATTCTATATGAATAGTGTATCACGTGAGAGAGTCATATTATTATTTTCATACTCAAGATTTGTTTTTAAATTTTTCACTTTTTGTCTTTTTTGGTTTTTATTATTTTTTTAAAAATATTTTAGTCAATTCTTATATGTTTTAGATACAAAATATAAAATAGGGTGAATTACACTACTAGTTCCTATAGTTTGGGACTTGTGTCACTTTGGTCCTTGACTTTTCAATTGTGACACATTTGACCATGGATTTTGAATATTGTTCCAAATAAGAACAATTGAAGATATCATTAGATTTCTCAAGGGTAAAATCGTCAATTTGATAAAATATAAACTAATTTAGCAAAAATAAATGTCAAACAAATATTTTTAAATTTTTAAAAATTATTTCTATCCACTAAAAATAAAATTATGTAAAATTGATAAATTTTTTTAGACATTTATTTTTTTTTTACCAAATTAATTTTAATTATGTGTTTGGATGATGATCATGTAAAATTAATTTAAAAAAATTAATCATGTAATTTTTATTAATTTTTATCAATTTTACATAATTTTATCATTGGTGGATAAAAATAATTTTTAAAAAATTAAAAATATTTTTTTGACTTTTATTTTTGTCAAATTAGTTTATATTTTATTAAATTTACGATTTTACTCTTGAAATTAAACAAATGTATCTTCAATTGTCCTTATTTGGAACAAAATTCAAAATTCATAGTTAAATTTGTCACAATTGAAAAGTCATGGACCAAAGTGACACGAGTCCCAAACTATAGGGACTATTTGTGTAATTTGCCCTATAAAATATTTGTGAAAATCTAAAAATGCGCATGTGAGTTTTGGATGTTTTCTTTTTCGTTTTTTGCTTTGTTTTTTTGTTTATGTTTTCTTTAAACTTAACAAACTCGTGAGGCCGAGGGTTATTCTTTTTCATAAACAAAAAAAAAAAAAACATCATTGATGAAGAACATCAATAAAGAAGGTGAGCAAATCTAGCATCACAGCATATAAAATTATCTTAATTATGTTGACACCAAAATGCATATTTAATCATATACTAACCCTACACCAAGTTGGTGAGTAACCAACTGGAATGAAACAGAAAGAAAACAAATGCCAAAAGCTTAAACCGCAAAAAGCATAAAGTAACAGCCACAAGCAACATCAACAATCAACAATCACTCGTTAATCATCCCAACCACATCATGCCCTTAATTCAAATTGTTGGCTGCTCTGATGGACTGAAATCTGAAAACAAAATCAGGTTAGTTGTTGAATGTGAGTCGTAATAATAGGAGAGTTTATACTCTTTAAATCTCCCTATGTGTATTTTATTTTATTAATAAAATTTTTACTTTTCTGATTATAAAAAATAAAAACCATCACTAATATAATTAAGATAGACTCTGCCTCATAATCCAATCAAAATTGAGAAAGACATACAGAATGAATAATGATAAATACACAAAATGAAACACAAAAATTACACACACACATATAGAATTCTCTTCAGTTGGGAAACTCAATTAGAGTGTGCTGTTGGGACTCTGTGGGCCTGCCACAGAGCCCACATTGACTATCCGAACTGTTCAATTTATAGAATTCGTCGAATATTTCATCTCTGTAAAAAATTACGTTGATTAGATATCAATAGTCACTTAATCAAATCATAACGTGATATTTTACAGAGATGAAATACTCAACAAGTTTTATACATTGAACGGTTCAGATCGTCGATGTGAACTTTGTGGTGGGCCTATAGAATCCCGACCGCACTCTCAATTCGATATAGACTGAAGAGAAACTTTTCTCCATATATATACATATATATTATACTTGACATTTATATTAAATGTCAATTAAGAGACACATAAAATAAGAAGAATTCAGCCCTCATCTGGATTGGAAAGGCCGTGTCAAGCCTCGTTTCGACAATCAAAGCGTTTATATTTAAAAAAATTCATGTATATCATCAATACAAAAAATTATGTCAATTCGATAATCATAATATTTTTATTTTATCGAATTTGTCACTAAAAAAAATGAACAAAAAATTTATTTTTGAAAATAGACCATTCATTTTTGTAAGATAATTATGAGAAAATGAAGATGTTACAATTATTAAATCAACCTTTTTTTTTATTGACGATATATACAAAGAATTCTAAAAAATGAACAATTCAAATTATCAAAACAAAATCCATGATAAATTACACATGCTCGAACAATACTTTTCCAATCTAGATGAGGACAAGAGAAAAGCCACTCCCTAAAATAATATCCTATATCAACTACATATTAATTGGGAAAAAAAAATAATGAATATAACAGTAATATCAATAACCATTCAATTATTAATTGCTATTTTTTCTCCTAGATATATGTAGCGTTTTAAAAAGGGATTTATCCATCCCATATAGACTTTTTATTAACACTATTTTGATGGCCCTCTTTGGTAGGGTTTATTTTAACTTTTAACTTAATTTAAGTTATTTTGATGTGTTTGGTTCAACTTAATAATTTTTTTTTTTTTTTTTTTTTTTTTGATCAGCAAAGAAAAGCCTTTATTGATGAAGAAACATACATTACATATGAGAAAACATCAACAAGGAAGAGGAAGAAGAAAGGATAAGAAAAGAAACCGAGCATAGTGTTGGTGAGAAACCAACACTAGCTCACAAGACCACAAACACTTGAAGCCAAAAACACTTGAAACCACAAACACTTGAAGCCAAAATCCAAAACTAGCTAACAACGCTTTAACCCACAAGAGAAAACCCCCGCTAAGCTTACTAGATGCCATCCATCAACCTTATAACTTATAACTTTTTGTAAGTCAAAAATCAACTTATTCTTTGAGTGGGGGAGGAGAAGCTTAATTTATAAATCAAAAATCAACTTATGTTCACATCTATAAGTTTTTTTTTTTTTTTTATCAGCAAAGAAAATAAAACTTTATTGATGAAACAGAAAAACTATTACATCAAAGAGAAAAAGAGAAGGAGGAGTACAGAAAGCATCAAAGCGAACCAAATCAATCCTAACTAGGTTGGCACCGATAAGGCCGCCCAATCATATGCAGCACAACGTTCACAGCTATAAGTTATAAACTGTTAGGCTATAAATTATAATCACTTTCCCATAACTCTACCAAACGGGCCTGATAAGTAGGAAAAAAAATCACTTAATTTATTGACTTATTTAAGTTATATTATATATTTAATCATTTTACACGTTTTTCTAAAATTAAAAAAATACTAAATAATTAATTTTTTTTTGCCTTCTTTCCGGATAGGCTCGTATCACTAATGACATAACATTAGCGTTGCATTAATTTTTTACTCATATTAATGAGAAGGGATACCTCTTAGATACTTCATTGAGACTTCATATTATATTACATGCTAAAGTAGGTTGACTGATTATAGTCAATGTTTTTGAGTGACAAAACAAGTAGGGGACAGAGATTTTCTTCCATTTATTAACCTGGAAACTTCAAAGCAACCTCTCTACCTCTCTCTCTCTCTCGAGCTTTCTCTAGGTCCCCCTTTCTCATTTCACTCGGTTGCTTCTCTTTCGCAGTCTTTGCCTAAAAACCTATGACAACCACTTCACCCTTCCCTTTAAATACATAACCAATTAAACAAAACAAAACCAAAACATACGTGTGAAAAACCAAAACACATGGCTTAGCACCCAAGTCTTATAGACATACAATACATTCTTGTCATTGTGAATAAAGAAAAGAAAAGAAAAGAAAAGAAAATATAGTACTTTGTTATTTAGAGAGAGAAAGTGTCTTTCTGTGTGTGTGTGTGGAGAGAGAGAGAGAGAGGTGGAATGGAGGATGATCGGATAGCACCAGGTTTCAGATTCTACCCAACTGAGGAAGAACTGGTTTCATTCTATCTGCAAAAGAAGCTTGAAGGAAGGAGACAAGACCTCGACCTCGTCATACCGGTCCTCTACATTTACGATTTCAATCCATGGGATCTCCCTCGTCTGTTCTCTTCTATCTCATTCATTCCTCTTTTCTCTTTTCCTGTAATTTTTAATTTTTGAATTGAGTTTTCAAAAAATGGTTCAATTTTCTAATATACAAGGTTTTTTTTTTTTTCTTTTCTTTTCTTTTCTTGTGTCATGGATGTTCAGTTATTGCAGTGTGAAACTTTTGAAACTGCCCTATCTTTAGCAAAAATGTTACTATTAATCATCCAGAAAAAATTGGATTATTTACTAAAAACCCTAAATAAGCAAAGCAGTTACGCAGATCATTTTCAAACACACTTCCTCGATTTCAGCAAATTACACCGTTTTCACTTGGGTCCTTGTCCTTTCCTTAGATTCTTTGTCTTCTTTTAAGAAATAAAATTAGATTGTTTCTTCTTTATCCATTCTCATGACAAAAAACTTCTTCTTTTTTTTTTTTTTTTTTGAGTTTTAAATTATATTTCTATATTTTATGTTGTGTTAATTGAATAAAGATATGAAGATTATAAGGAAAATGAAAATTTGAAACCTACAACAGTCATTTAATCCGATTGGCTTGTAAGATCTTGATGAGTTTTAATTTTTTTTTCTTCCATTTCTATACATCTAAATCAAAATTCAAGCACAGTCAAGTTAATTTACAAGAGCTAGCTTCTAAAGTTATGAAACTTAAATAGTTTATGATTTTTGGCTAAATTGTTACCATTTTTGAACCAGAATTTGCAGGAGAGCTGTGTCGCAAAGACCCCGAACAGTGGTTTTTCTTCATTCCTAGACAAGAGAATGAAGCCCGCGGAGGAAGACCAAACCGGCTCACAACTTCAGGGTATTGGAAAGCTACTGGCTCTCCTGGTTACGTCTTCTCTTCTCAGAACCGAATCATTGGTCTGAAGAGAACCATGGTGTTCTACAAGGGAAGAGCTCCTTCCGGAAGAAAAACTGAATGGAAGATGAATGAGTATAGGGCCATTGAAGGAGAACCTTCATCATCAATTACTACAATTCCACCGGTGCGTGTGACTTGCATAGTTGCATATCATAAGAGCTTTTTTTTCTAAGGAAAATGATAAAAACCTGGAATTTTTTTATGCAGAATGCTGTGTTGGTTGGACTGTATTTATTCTAGATAGGGCTCAGGCTCCACCTAGATGAATGCAGTGCTGTCACACAACATTCTGTACAATTTTGTTGTGAACTTTTATTTTTATTTTTACTATGTAGTATTATTTCTGGTAAATTATGGCTTATCATAGTATTTTCTTCTATGTTGGTATTCAGTCTGTGAGCATGTTCTTGGTTTAGGATATTAATGAATACATATACACTTATAAATGGTTAACTTTGAAAACTACATAATTAGACCAAATAGGTGAAGTTCTAAATTCAAAGAAGGGAATGGGTGGTTTTTCCTTTCTGTTTTTCTCATTCTACCCAAGTAATATCAAGAGGGAAAAAGAAAAAAAAAAATCATAGAAAGGAAGTTTTAAAACTCAGTCTACTAATCTTGAAATTGTGAACTCAAACTAGTGCAAAGTCATTTTGTGCAAATTATACCATATATTTGGTCTGTATTCAATTCATCCCTCTCAAGCCCCAATCCAATGGGACTAAACTGAGACTACTTTTTTGTCTGTTAATTAGCACAAGAATTTATGTATTTTATGGGATCTAACCATAATAACACCTTTAACCAACTAGGCCTAGCGCAACTAGCTACCATAACTTTCCTAAGGCTTTAGTCCCTATAGAGAAGTCATGGATTAAATTCTCCTCAGAAGAGTTGAATTAAAAGGGAAAGCACTTGGTGCTTTGTAAATGGTGAAAAAGTTAAATCCCATAAGTGTTACTCTAACAATTAACAATTGATTTTAGCTGAAAAAAAAAAAAAAAAAACCCTTTATCTTCATCTTCTATTCTTTTTACCATGACTAGAACCTTTATGTTAAATTTTATTGATGAAACAAAAGGACATAGTTAAGATAATGAGGCACATCAATAGGTTAATATAACAGCTAGAAACAATAACAATAATGATAATGAATGTGACAAAGAACAACAAATACATATACACGGTTCTTGCAATTCCATTTCAGAAATAGACTTGTGCCTAATTTTTTCTTTCTTCAATCTTATGGTTTGCAGTTAAGACAAGAGTTCAGTTTGTGCAGAGTGTACATAAAATCAAAATGCATGAGAGCATTTGACAGGCGACCATCAGCGGCGGCGACAAGTGATGCAGTGGTGTTTGGGCAAGTTCACCATGGTGGTGGTGGTGGTGATCATGAAGCAACAACTTCTTCTAATCATCACAACAGTCTAGGGATTGAGAGAACAACCTCAACAGAGAGCTCCTCAGGAGGGGGAGGAGGAGGAGGAGACCAAACAAATCCTTCTCAAACTTCAACAAGTGATCATAACTGGGATGTGGGTGGTGTTGACAATGAGGCACTGTGGGATTGGGAACAGCTTGATTGGCAGTTCTGACTTCTAACACCAAGAAATCAGAAAATAAAATGGCAAAGGATATCTGAACTCCAAATGCTCAAGAGAACTACAAGGATGAGAATATAGGAGCAAAACAAAAGAGAGAGTTTATGGAGCCAGGAATATGAACTAGGAATATTGAACTAGAAAAGTGATGTGTAGTTGAGATCAATTCTTTACATGGTGGGTCTATCTGTGAAATTAATCTTAACTATTAAATTAATGTGTTTTGTGAATATTTTTCTATGACTTTACAACTACTTAAAATAAAATTCAGAGAGCTTAGTTCAAGCCTGTCCAATTAACTTTTTGATGTTTTTAACCTTTATAATTTACGGTCCTTAAATAGTCTGAAAGTAATACATAATACTACTTATATGGTGTTTCTGAAAAATGAAAAACCTACCATCCATACTAACTGAATCATTAATAATGAGTTATCCTATTTATAAAATTTTCTCCGTGTCATTGTTTGAACCATTACTTAAGAAAGTTAAATAGTTCATCTTCCCAAATTATCCCTCAATAAAGAAAAAAAATTAAAATAAAAAACTAAAATAGTTAATAAAACAAAATGTCATATCTTATACATCAATCAATTATTTTTTTTCTCACAACCATCTATTCAATTACAAACAAATTCACAAATCGTTCCAAACACAACTTTTCTTTTCATCTCATAAAATAGTCTAAAAATTAAAAAGTCAACTAAAATAAGCAAGTTCCAAGCAAGACCTTAGGATTTTAGTCTATAAGTTAAAAATCATTAAAAAGTCAAAAAGTCAACAAATAATATAAAAAGTCAAAGACCTTTTTTTTTTTTTTCCTTTTTGCCTTTTTTTTTAAAGTTAAAAAATAATTTCAAACATATTAATTTTTTTTATCTTATATTTTAATCAAAAACTAAAAATTTAATAAAATAGAATGCTCCCAAACAAGATCCGTGTAGAATGAGAAAAATAAAAGAAAAACAAATTTATAAATCTATGTACTGAAAAATAATATGTACAAAATGTAAATGTTGTGTGAAAATAAAATTGGCAATGTAACTGTTAGTAAAAATTTGGTTTAAACTCAATTGATAGTGAGTGATTGACAAACTTAAATAAATTTTAAATAAATACAAATAAAAATTAGATTTTGTGATTGAGTTTTATGTCTTAAACAAATTTAAGAACTTCTTTGGAGGTTATCAAGTAAAGAAGAATTTGAGAACTTCTTTGAGCATTTTAGGCTCTGTTTGGTTGTGTTTTAGAAATGTGATTCTACACCTACACTTAAGCATAACGTTTGGAACAAGTTTTGGAAATACATTTCCAAAACTCTGCAGAGAACTCTAAGACAGGCGCGCATTTCAGAGATTTTTTTTTTGCAAATTTTGGCGGACGGAACGTCCGGCCGATTGACCGGAATAGTGTTTTTTTTTTTTTTTTTTTTGCAACTGATATATAATCGAAAAAAATATTTTCTGAAATTTTTAAAATTTTTTATGTGCTTTAAAATAATTTTGAGTTGTATGAGTTGTAAATTTTTGTATCAAATGTCACATCAACAATTTCCCACTTAAATCAAAACTCTTTACCAAACAAATTTTCTACACTCAAATCATAATTCCAAACCCCACAAACTCAAAATACAACTCATACTCTCAAATCATAATTACAAAACACAACCAAACGCAACCTTAATTTTTCATCAATAAAGATTTGTTTTGCTGATAAAAAAAAGCAGAATTTGAGCAAAAAAGAATATGTATTTATTCAATTGGATTATTATTTGCTACCAATTACAAGAATTCAAATAAGAACAAATACAGCAATTGACAGAACGAAAGAAAGTTGAAAAAAATTATCACTAATTTACTCCTAATGATTGTTAAATTAAACTACTCTTAGATAGAAACTAATATCACGAATTGTGAGTGGTTGATGATGATTGATTTTTCTCTACACCTAGCTCTCTTTTACACTTAACCTGCCCAACTTTTAATTCTAATCTTCCTTAATTATTTTGTTACTTTACATATCTATCCCGATATTCCAGAGGCTATTCTTTTAAATTTTAATCTCTCTCTTAATTCTCTACGCCATCCTCCTTGTTCTTTAAAAAAAAAAAATTCCCATAACACTTCCCTCTTATTATACCATGTCAGTGACTGGTCTCAGATCACCCAAAGTGCGACAACAACCTCTCGACGGAAAGTTTTTAAATTTTAGCACCAATAATAACAAACAAAGGACATTGACTAATCGAACAAAGTCGTGTACGGTAACAAGCAGTGGACACAAAGCCGTGTGGAATTGGAAGAGAGTAGTGAATGAATAGTTGATTGATTCACACACACACACACACACACACAGGTGGAATGGAGGATGATCAACTAGCACCAGGTTTCAGATTCTACCCAACAGAAGAAGAGCTGGTGTCATTCTATCTGCAGAAGAAGCTTGAAGGAAGGAGACAAGAACTTGACCTCGTCATACCGGCCCTCTACATTTACGACTTCAATCCATGGGATCTCCCTCGTCTGTTCTCTTCTCTCTCATTCATTCCTCTTTTCTCTTTTCCTATAATTTTTAATTTTTGAAATGGATTTTCAAAAAATGGTTCAATTTTCTAATATACTAGTTTTTTTTTTCTTTTCTTTTGTCATGGGTGTTTATTAGTTATTGCAGTGTGAAACTTTTGAAACTGCCCTATCTTTAGCAAAAATGTTACTATTAATTATTCAGAAAAAAAAATTGGATTTTTTACTCAACATCCATGATTATTTACTCATGGATGTTTAGTTATTAAAGTGTAATAATATTGAAATTGTCATGTTTTCAGCAAATAAATAAATAAATAAATATTTACTCAATTACTTAAATACTCAATTGTAGACTTTCTATTTTAACCGCCCTTAAGACTTGGATGCCTCATGCTGAACACTTGATGATGAATTGTTACATTGTACAAATCGTTCAATTTCTTCAGCAAAAAGCTTCGGTTTCAAGCTTTAAAACTTAAACCTTACACCCCCTTTGAACCAAAACTTGTTTTTTTTCTAACATGACCACTCAGAGACCTACTGGCTAACAAGTGGCCGACAGACCATTTTTGATTGGCCAACCGGCCATGTTTAGCATAGTAGATATTTTAACAGTCGTCAGCTGTCCCCATGCCCATACCTTGCACTAGCTGTCTCATTACAGATATTTCCGACGTGAGAAGGCGTTTTTTCTATAAATACATGACCTTCCTCATGATTTAGGGTTAGAAAATTTTCCCAAGAGCCAAAATTTGTCAAACACTCTTCTTTGCTCTCTTGCAATATACATACACCATACATACACTTCCTTAACCAAAACTTGAGGTCTTTTGCTAAGATTCTTGAATACAATTTCAGCTCTTGAGAGTGTTCAACTTGTGGTTTATGAACTAGAAGAGCATCCTCTCCTTTAAAAGGTATACTTTGAGCTTTTGTACCACCTTTTCTCTCTCTTTTATTGGTGTTTACTTACTGTTTCAGAGTATTTTGAGGCTTGAAATATGTGATTTTAAGTCACAAAAAAAAGAGAAGGGATTGGTCACCCTTCCTTTAGCTTGTTGCTTGGTTAAAACCCCTTGGCTTTAGCCTATTTTTGCTCACTTTTTCCACCTCAAAAACCTAATTTTCAGCACTATTTTGGTGTTGTTTCAAAGCTTTTTAGTGTGTTTAATTATGCTTCGAATACTATAGATGTGATGTTATAAGTTCACATGGATATAGCTTTCAATCCATTTAAGTTGATAGTCCTTTCTTGCTTCTTTTTTATAGCTTTCATACATATTTACATCATTGTAATCACTCACTTTTCCATAGCACTCTGAAACCTCCCTCCATTCTTTGTTGCTTTTGATTAAAGAGTTTAACCAAACAAAAGATAACCGTTCAAAGCATAAGAAAAAGACCTTTCATGCTAAATGGTTTAATCTCTTCGGAGGTTCATTACTAAGGCATTACATCTCTCTTATGCTAAGCGTGATCTCTTGTTTGATACTTCTCTTTATCACCAGTGCATTACTTCTAAGGGACTAACTTTCTAGTTAGACCCTTAGAAATCACAAAGAAAAGTGTCATTATAACTTATTATTGAGTTTGGATTTAGAATTATTATCGCTCATTTTGGGTTTGATTAGTCATTATCGATCTTTTTGAGTTTGACTAGCTATTATTGCTCATTTTGGGTTTAATTTAGAATTCATTATCGCTTATAAATGAGTTTGATTCTTCTTTATAATTTCCCCCATAGAAAAGGGCTTGAAAAGTTCATTTCTCGAGTAAAGTCGTGCTTGCTATCTTTATTGCTTTTGGATTTAGTGGACGTAATCTACACTTTTGGACAACAATGAAGAAAAGATAAGAAATGGAAAGGTAATGTAAAAAAAGTTAATAAAAGAGGCCCCAAAAAAAAAAAGATAATAAAATTGAGTTAGGTTCAATCGGACGTTATATTAAACATATTGCGTCTTAAATCATTACATACTTTTTAGTGATATTTAATGATTCATGAAACAATGTCTACCCCTTCCCTTGAGGTAACCTGACACCCTATTTTTGACCGCCCTTAAGACTTGGGCGCCACTGATTGATCACTTGATGATGAAAGTTATGCTGTGCAAATATTCGATTTCCTCACCAAGAAGAGCTTCTAGATTCCAACCTTACACCCTATTTTGACCAAAACTATTTTAGACCAAAACTATTCTAGACCTTAAAACCCTCTTTTTCAAAATATTTTTAAAAATGTTTTTATGATGTTCCGAAACTCGCATTTCGTTTAAAATATTGCACTTTTCGGTAAACCGAGTAAGGACAAAGTGGAAATAAATGGAAGAGAGGTAAAATCTTTGAAAAATCTTTAAAAACATCTTATTTTTAGGTTTGGAGTTGAAGAAAATAGGAGAGGATGGAAGAAAACTAGTTGAGGAGGAAGTTGGGCATCAATCCGTTAGGACAGAAATGAGCAGCATTCACTAAAATAGACATATTTCTTTGTACACTTAGAATTTAGATGTGAAACTACCACCATTGGAAATTAGACTTCCGAGGCTTCAATTTAGACTAAAAAATGACCTAAAACCGAGTCCAGATGAAAGAGATATGCCCGTTTGAAGTCGAGCTTGGAAGTAGATTTTTACCTACCGGCCACTTGTGTAAAAAGCCAGATTTTTGCATATATTTATTGTCAGTTGGTCCCACACTGCACCAGCTATTCCTATATAGATATTTTCGAGATAGACACCTGATTTTCTATATATAGATGACCTTCCCTCATGGTTTAAAGGTTAGAAAAATTTAGGAGTGAGAAAATATTTTGAAGAGCAAATTTTGAAAAATTCTTCTCTCTCTACAATTCTCTCTCTCTATTACAACTTGCATAGCCTTTTCCTAAACACTCTAAACCAAACCTAGAAAGCTTTTTGCTGAGGTGATTTGAGCTTGAATTTGAGCTCTTGAGGCACTTGAAAGTGTAAAATTGGTAGTTTGTAACTCAAAGAAACATTCATCTTCAAGAGGTATACCTTCTAGTCCTTTTATACCATCTCTACACTACTTGTTTTCTATCTTTTTTACTGTTTTTGATTTATTTATTACCTGTCTTTTTGGGCTGAAACTTGTGATTTAAGGCCATTAAAGGCAGAGGGGTTGACAACCCTTCTTTGAACCTTACTTCTAAGGCCTTTGCCCTTATGTTTCCCACCTTCTCATCAACTTTTTTTGAGATTTTTACCACTGAATCTCAGAGGTTTTTCAGAGGCTAAAATCATGTTTTGAAGTCCCTAAAATGGAGGAGGTAGCCTCCTCTCCTTGTGCTTGCTTACTAGCCTAACTTGCTCCATGTTGTAGCTTATTGTTTTAGCTATTTTTGTCTTAAGTCCAGCACTGTTTTTGACTGTTTTAGGATTGTTTTAGGACTATTTTTAGTTGTTCATTGCATTTGAGCTTTGTATAGCATGCTTGTAATGTAATGGCCCTCATAGGCTTGGTGGTTCAGGCCTTAGCCACCAACCTATTTGAGTTGATTGTGTTTATTTCTTGCGTTCATACTTGTTTTCATCTCTAATCACATCTGCAATCTCCCTCCTTTCATGGCTTTTTCTTTATTTTGAAAGTTGTTTCAAACTACTTGCTTGTTTAAGCTTAAGATAGAGGTATCGTGCTTAATGGTTTAATTCCTTTGAGGGTTCATTACCAACGGTATGGTGTCTCTTTCATGCCTAAAACAACTCTGTGTTTGATGCTCATTTCCATTAGACGACTTAAAGCTCATTTTTGGACTTAAATGAACTAATGAATAGATGGTAATTAAAATGAAGTAATAAAATTGGGACTAAAAGTAATGCAAGATAATAAGTTAATTTGGTATTCAATCGGACGTTAATTGAACACATGGAGATTTGAGTCATTTCATACTTGTTAAGTGATGAAATGGTTCAAGTTTCCATGACCAACCACTTCCCTTGATCAATCCATGATAGGGAGGAGGTTTTGTTGGTCTTTTGTTATGCATTTATAGAAATTATGTCCCTTGATTCATAAGTCATTATGCAATGAAATTACGTCGATTGATGATTTGTGAATCGAGTCTACCCCTCATTTGACCTGTTTACTGTTAAGGAGAGGCAAGGTGGACAAATATCCCTTGAGAATACTCTAGTTTGTGCTCTGTTTATCCTCTGTTACTACAGGAGAGAACCAAAGTCAGTGGCCGACAGGCCACTTTTTCTGGACGGCAACCCACTATTAGTGGCTTGCTGGCCACTACTTCTGGGTTGCCAGCCACTTTTTCTAGCTAGGCAGTGTCCTTTTTCCAGCAAAGCAAAGCAGAAGCTAAGGCATTCCGGTAACAAAACGGAGAGCATTATTGGGTGGAAATCCAAATTCATACATGAGTTGTCCCCCGATTCTTGGGATCCGTGAAGTGATGTTATACTATTAGTGTTGTGCTTGGAATATCGGATTTGTAATTAATTAGTTAGAATGGGTAATTAGTTTTGCATTGTATTTATTTAATTAGCTAGAATAGTTAGTTAAATTTTGTTGTTGTAATAATTAGTTATTTAGCTAGTATAGTTAATTTATTCCATTTGATTTGTAATAGTTAGTTAATTAGGTAATTAGCTTGGCTAGTTCATTCATTCGGACCCTCCTGCACAAGGGCAAACTTGTAATAATGTGTATGTCTTCCAACCCTATGTCTTTCTCCTTTTTATTTACTTGCTTATGATAGGTAACTTAAAACATCATATTTCTTTTAGCATTACTCATGTTTGCATCCACTTGTCTTGCATGCATCAAGGCTTGGTTCATCATTCTAACAAAATATTGTCGTTTATTACTTCGTTAAATACGTGTTTAAACCGCATACTATCAAATCGGTACACATGTCATAATTAGTAACCAAACCTATTAATTGCATTATCACATATGTTGCATTAGTTAGGAGCATGCATGTTTTCTAACTCTTTTGCTTGTTTTGGCTTGTCTCGGAGTACTAGATAAGCATTTTTGTACTTTAGCATATCGCATGAATGTGATTGTTGCCATGTCTAGCATGCTTGCCATGAGACTAATTGCTTAAAGTGCCATAACTCTTGAAATGCCTGTGAATGAAGGCTAATTGCTTGAATTAGAATAATTTGAGTAATGTACATATGAGATCACTTTTTCAAGTGATACATATTCGAAACAATTTTCCAAATAAACATAAATCGAAGTGTTCTAATTTTTGCAAATTAGTCTATACTTGTGTGCACATCACATAGTAACTGTCATGACCCAACCCCAGGGGCTTAGAGTTGGAATCGTGACTTACTAACTTATTCCCATTCGAAATAATTTAAGCTGCGCAAGTAAAATAATTAAACAGAAGTTCTATTACATCTTATTATTTAAGAAACAGAAAATACATTTTTAGGGCTTTCATTATTTTATTATTCAGTGACCAGCCCCGAACAGAGACAAAAGGAAGCAAAAATATAAAAAAAGGAAAGGTAAAATAGTGATTCATCATTAGTCCAAATGCAGGTTTCATTTTGTAGGGTTAGGGATTTTCCTCACATCTCGTCACCTGAAAGGGTAACAGCTATAAGCACACAGCTGTAGACACCCCATTTTTGACCGACCTTAAGACTCAGACGTCACCGGTTGAGCGCTCGGTGATGTTGCATACTGTGCTCGTTCAGAAGTCCCAGAGTCGCGGCCGCGCGCCCTGCCTCCGAACTTCCGAATCCTCTTCTGTGCCTTGTCTCGGTTTGCGAACCAGGCTCGGTTTTCTCTGTTTTCTTTCCTCAGGGAAGGGAGTGGTCCTGTAGACTATCTCCCGGTG
This sequence comes from Camellia japonica, assembly GCA_030407325.1. NCBI lineage: Eukaryota > Viridiplantae > Streptophyta > Magnoliopsida > Ericales > Theaceae > Camellia > Camellia japonica. Next base: position 94,947,745 of record JAPPVO010000016.1, read on the forward strand.
GCCGTGAGCTACTTTTCGTGGCCGTAGGTCATTTTGCCCATTTCGGAGCCCGGTTCCCGGTTTTCGGGGCCGTTAGGCCGTGTGCCTCGGCTCGGGACCGCCCAACCATCTCCAACTTCTCCGGTTCTTGGCTAATACCTCTGTTTTATCATTTTGAGGAACACTGGGGCCCCCGATGCCCACTTCGTGGCCGTATGCCACTTTCGGTGCTTATAGCCGGTTTTCGGGCCCCGAACCTCGCGGTTTGGCCCCCGAGCATTCATTTCGCATCGGTTTTCTCCGGTTTTTGGCGTGTGCCTCTGTTTTGTCATACCGAGAAACCCTGGGGTCTCAGATACCCACTTCGCTGCTGAACACCACTTCCGGTGCCTACAGCCCATTTTCGGGCCCCGAACCTCGCGGTTTGGGCCCCGAGCGTTCATTTCTCATTAGTTTTTGTTCAATTTTGGCAGGTACCTCTGTTTCAACATTAGGAAGATCACTGGAGGGTAGGAGGCCAGCAATTATCCCAGATAACCAATTTCGCTCCTCCGGCGCCCGTTTTGCTCACTTCCGGGCCAATGTTGAACACCCTAGGCCCATTTTCTTCCAACCAAAGCTACATATTTGTGATGAGGGCACATGGGAGGACCCTAAAAACTACTGGTCAGCCAGCAATTTTCAATTTCATTTTTGGGCCTCTCCTTCAGATGCAATGTTGTGACTCCTGCTTCAGTGTTGCCACATTCCGACCTTGGAACCTTGTTCTACACATCTGGGAGGACACCAAAAAGTGGTGGTCGGCCAGCAATTGTTACATTCATTTTTGAGCCTCTCCTTCAAGCTCTATGTTGTGGCTCCTGCTTCAGAGTTGCCAGATTCCGACCTTGGGGCCTTGTTCTACACATCTGGGAGGACACCATTGCATGGTGGTCGGCCAGCAATTTGTGACTTCATTTTTGGGCATGGCCGGCCGGCCAGGGTGAGTGGCTGGCCGACCAGGTGGGGTGGCCGGCCGGCCACCTCCCAGAAAGTTCCCTGGCCGGCCAGCTTTCTGCTTTCCAGCCCATTCCAGCTGTCCGGATATTTTTTCAAAATATCTCCCCCATCCGGGGATATTTTGGGAGGGAAAGATTGCCTCCATTTCCCTCCCCTTTTACACCTTTTCTTACTTACTTAAAGGGCTGGACAGCCCCTTTGCCTAGGTTGGACAATTTCTTCTCAAGGCTTCTTCTCCATTTGAGCCCATTTCCATAGCCAAAAACCTCAAAAACTTCCAAGTTCCTAGGCAATTCCTTCATCAACCCTTAGCTCCACCATCCCCACTACCATTCCAGCAGCAAGGAAGTGTTCTCCAGTGGCTAAGAAGCAACAAATTCAGGCCAAGAGGTAGCAACAATTGGATCTTCAAGGGTAAGTCTCCAAATCTCTTTTTGTAGCATAATTTTGCTTCCTATTTCTACCCTATTTCCTTTCAGTTTTTGGGCTTTGACCCCTACTGATTTTAGGCTTATTTTGAGCCCCTCTACAACTTTGTAGAAGGGCTCAACTTCATTTGGTGTCTCCATGATACACTTGTTTCAATATCTAGCTTGTATGCCACAATCTTGTATGCTATTTTTAGCCTATTTTCATTTGTTTTTGGGGCTCCTACCCCTACTGGTTTTGTGCTTATTTTGAGCCCCTCTACAACATTGAAGAAGGGCTCAATCATGTTTGGTGACTCTAGCATGCACTTCCTTTGAAATGCTTCCATTTTATCGTAAAATTGCATGATTGTTTTGGCCTATTTGTGATCTGAGTTGGAACTTGTAACATACTGTGATTGTGCTTATTTTGAGCCCCTCTTCAACATTGAAGAAGGGCTCAACCTGGTTTTCTTACTCTACATATCACTTGCTTTGAATTCTTGTTCCACTCCCATCTTGCATGCATTTTTGAGCTCACCATGCTTAGGATTTCAGCCTTCATCAGGCTTAGAGAGTGCCTTATTTTGGTCCATTATTCATTCTTTGTTAAGGGTCTTATGCCATTTGATGGCTGGTTTTGGTACTTGTTTTGTAATCCTTCCATTTTACCGTAAAATTGCATGTTTGTTTAGGCTTGCTTAGCCACTGATTTGAGTCTTCATCAGGCTTAGAAAGTGTCTTAGAATTGTCTATTCTTCATCTTTTGTTAAGGGTTCAAAGTTGTTGATGCTTGCCTATGGTACCTCATGTTGTAGCCCCTTATTGGCTCATTTTTGCATGCCATTTTGAGCATATCTACACACTGAATTAGAGGATCTCATCTACTGTAAATATGCATGTTTTTGGCCCCTCTTCAATTTTTTAGAACTGATTTTTCTGGTTTGAGCATTGTATATACTACTTGCTTTGTAATTCCTCTCTTTTTCCCCGTTTTTGCAAGCTATTTCTGCCATGCTTGTGGTTGTTATTTAGCCTTGCTTTGTACTAAAAAAATGCCATATTTAGGGCTGCCTTGCTACTGTTTTTGCTGTCATGTATCAATTTTGCATGTTTAGCATAGCCGTAGGCCATTTCGGGTACTTAGAAACACATTTCGGGATGATTTCATGCATTGATTGTCATTTCGTATCATTCCGGGACTGTTTTCCCCTTTATTTAAGTGCTGAAGTTTGGTTTGCATACTTGCATATCATTTCCCGTGCCATTTCATGCCTTCGGGCCATGCCTCGGTGTGCGTGCCTGTGGGCACACATTTCGAGGCACTTCGGTTTTATCCGATTCCTCATTTTATCATCGCCTCGGTATGCGTGCCTGTGGGCACACATTTCGAGGCACTTCGGTTTTATCCGATTTCTCATTTCATCATCGCCTCGGTGTGCGTGCCTGTGGGCACACATTTCGAGGCACTTTGGTTTTATCCGATTCCTCATTTTATCATCGCCTCGGTATGCGTGCCTGTGGGCACACATTTCGAGGCACTTCGGTTTTATCCGATTTCTCATTTCATCATCGCCTCGGTGTGCGTGCCTGTGGGCACACATTTCGAGGCACTTCGGTTTTATTCGATTCCTCATTTTATCATCGCCTCGGTATGCGTGCCTGTGGGCACACATTTCGAGGCACTTCGGTTTTATCCGATTTCTCATTTCATCATCGCCTCGGTGAGCGTGCCTGTGGGCACACATTTCGAGGCACTTCGGTTTTATCCGATTCCTCATTTTATCATCGCCTCGGTATGCGTGCCTGTGGGCACACATTTCGAGGCACTTCGGTTTTATCCGATTCCTCATTTTATTATCGCCTCGGTGTGCGTGCCTGTGGGCACACATTTCGAGGCACTTCGGTTTTATCCGATTCCTCATTTTATCATCGCCTCGGTGTGCGTGCCTGTGGGCACACATTTCGAGGCACTTCGGTTTTATCCGATTCCTCATTTCATCATCGCCTCGGTATGCGCGCCTGTGGGCACACATTTCGAGGCACTTCGGTTTTATCCGATTTCTCATTTCATCATCGCCTCGGTGTGCGTGCCTGTGGGCACACATTTCGAGGCACTTCGATTTTATCCGATTTGCATTTCACATCATTTTCTCGGTATGCGTGCCCGTGTGCGCGCATTTCGAGGCACCTCATTCTCATAGCATTGTGCACGCTAGAACTGTATATTAGTTGTATTTCATGCATATCATGCATATTGCATTGTGTTCGGGATAGGAGTTAGCCCGGGCACGGGAAACGAGGCACGTTTTGTACTCCGAGTGACGAAACGGGTCTCAATTCCCCAGTCACCGACACTCCGTATAACCCATGATGGAGTTAGGTTTTCATTGTAGCATTCATGCATTCATTCTATAGTGAGTTGTGCAATCCGATTCCTCGGCCATCATGCATCGGTATGCGTGATTGGTGGCACGAGGATCGAGGCATGCATATATTTGTGAAATACATTGCTATGCCCTTTTCCTGCTCTCTGTTGCAGCAAAATAGAGGATCAGCAACTTTTCAGAGTCGGGCACGCATTTCAAGAAACACTGCAAACAGAGGCTGAATCGGGCATCCCAGTGGATTTCCGCGCAACACAGTCCAGCATACATCATTCATCAGAAGCAAGGCAGTCCCTGGCTTGCATGCCAGTTTTACTTTTTTGTAGTTAAGCTGTACATTACTTAGAAATCTGTAATATTCTTTTATTTCGGACTGTATTATTATTTATTCGGACCCTCTGCGCGAGGGCATAACTGTAATAAGTGTGGGTGAGTGTGATGTATGTCTTCCAACCCCCATTTCTTTCTCCCTTTTATTTACCCGCTTACGATGGTTAGATATAGGGCATATTTCAATTAGCATACAGTATGATAGCATGTTTGCATTCATTCATCTGTTTTGCACGCACCGGGCTCGGCGCATCATACAAACTGCATTTGTATTTCAATTCCAAATTGAATACATGTTAGCTGTAGCATTTCATATCCCATGTTTACGACAGTCGAGCCTGCTATAGTTGCAATATTGCATGCGTTGCATTAGGCATTTCTGTATAGTTAGGATCATGCATGATTTCTAATCAGCTTTTGTTTTGGCTTGGAGTACCCGGTGAGTTTTATGCTTTAGCATCCTTGCATGCGTGTGAGTGTTGCCATGACAGCATGCTTGCCATGAGGCTATGTGCTTATGTGATATAACTGCCTTGAATGCCTGTGGGTGGAGGTTGAGTTATCTGAATTGGAACAATTCATCAATCATGTTTTACTAAGCCCACCCGAGGGTGGCAAATCCGCGTTTTTAGCCTACCTGCGGGTAGCGCCATCAAACCATTTTCAAATGTTTTGTTCCAATTCAGGCGACCCAGTCTATACTTTTTTGCTGCGAGAATCACATAGTAACCTAGGCTAATAATCGGATAAGAGCATACAAGGTTTTCAAAATAAGATA